>JARQOC010000003.1:848718246-848872614 GCA_033576535.1 Allobates femoralis | reverse complement strand
CCTGGAGTCTTTTTTTTTTCTGGTAGTTTCCTATTTATGATCAATCTGTCCAGTAATGAAATTCCTCTGTACATGTACCACTGGGTTTATGTAATGAAAGCTGCAGTGTAAAGCATGGGAGGGAAAGGCCAGAACGGGCAATAGGATGAGACGGGCCTTGGATGGAGCAGAACTCCAGGCCACAGACAGGTATATAAGAGTGGGAAATCTGGGTTAATTACACATACACACCGGACAACTTCAACAATTCTACAAAATAATTATATAGATTACTAATATAATATATTATACTAATATATTAGACAGGTAGAAGGGAATACGACTGCAGGCTCTGACTACAGTGAGCTACTTTGTAGTCTGTTACCATGGCGACACACAGATCTGTATAGGAGCTGTAGACACAAAACGGTAGGAGCAGACTTGGTTCATTTTTCTATTTTGATTAATTGGCAAAAAGGTTTTAAAAGGCATTAAAAGGGTTCAGAATTCTTTGTAATTATCATTTTGCCTACTGTCCTTACTCTGGATTGGCAGCCGTCATTGGAATAATATTATACATACCGGGACTCCTCTATCAAAACTGGCAGAAAAGCCGATTTGTTCCCCCCCTCGCCGTTTAGTGATGGGTGTATATATGTGAGATGTGTATGTACATAGTTCATCTGAAGTCTATTGATTAGCGGGTGACATTACCAATGGAGGAGGGGACGGGATCGGTCTCTTGCGTCGTCTTGGATTCTTCTCTTTGCCTTAATCGTCTGCCGGTGTGAAGGATTTTTAGGATTCTATTTATTGAGAAATCTCTTAACGCTGTTAAGTTATTTTGTGGAGTGTTATTTTTCTTATGTGTTTTTAGTGGGTTTATTTTCCAATTTGTCATGCAGCGAGCTGTGATTTGTATGCATGGAATAAAATCCTGTACATAGAAAACTTTGTGTGTTTATTTACACGAGCGCACAACATATCCAAGGGGGTGTAACCAAAGGGGAAGAGGGTCAGGGGTCCCATTTATATTAAATATAAATGTATTTTTTAAATCTCACACAAAAAAAGCCCTCCACACATATAACTATATAATTCTATGTGAATATTGAACATTTTGTGGGAAACAAAGGACTGCGTCGCCCCTCTAGCCTCCCCTCCTCTCTAGTCTCACCTCGCCTCCCCTCCTCTCTAGTCTCTCCTTGCCTCCCGCCTCTTCCCCTCTCCTCCCCTCCCGTAATACAGCACCTATATGTCGAATGAAGCGTCCATCCAAAAGGATCAGATGGCAAAAAGAATCAAGACAGTGCTTGGACAGATCAGACTGTTCTATGTAACTAAAAGGGGATTTTTGTGTGTACTCACCGTAAAATACTTTTCTTTGAGCCTCTAATTGGGGGACACAGAGGACCATGGGTGTTATGCTGCTGTCCACTAGGAGGCGACACGAAGTATAAATCTGAAAAAAACAGTATCTCCTCGCCTGCAGTATACACCCCCTGGCTGGCACAAACCGAACCAGATCAGTAACCAAAGCAGTAGGAGAGACAAAAAAAAACAGGTCTGTAAGAACACAACTATGAGAGGACTCTATCTAAAAGGAGTATTAAAAGGGCAACAAGGAGGGTGCTGCGTCCTTCAATTAGAGGCTCAGAGAAAAGGATTTTACGGCGAGTAATAATAATAATAATTTATTCATTTATATAGCGCTATTAATTCCATAGCACTTTACATACATGAGTACACACAAATATCCATCCCCTTTTCTCAATCACCTCATTGGGGAGGACATAGGACCATGGGACGTCCTAATGCAGTCCCTGGGTGGGTAGAATAAAAAACACATATAAAATTACCAATAGTCTTTTGCAAGACATGCATATTATGGATGAACTACCGCCGCCTACAAGATACGCCTAACCAAACTTGCATCAGCCGATGACTGAGTAGGGACCTTGCAAAGCTCCGCTAATGTGTGCAGGCTGGGCCAGGTGCTTATCTTGCCAACGTGGTTGGGAACGCCTGGTGGGGAATAGCTGGCATGCCCTCAGTCCAACTAGAGTCAGCATGTTACACAAAGGTATGCATCCTGAATAGTAGACGAAATTTGTCTGGCCGTGTGTGCTCTTTGACACTGCCGTGCCCCTTCTATGACCCTCTGGAAGAATGACCAGAAAAATCCGACCTCGAAGGGCCCTAATCATTCAGTGTGAATAGGGCCTACATAATACGGTGCACTAACGTCGGGCAAAGTGAAGGGAGAGAAATCTCTTCATTTAGGTGGGGGAAGAACCACCCTCTGAAAATACGACTGCATCGGTTGGGGCAGAACCTTAACCTGGTGGAAAACCAGGAAAGGCACGTTGCAGGAAAGAGCTGCCGGCTCATAAAAGAACAATGGCGGATAGAGATTATTGCCATAAAAGGGACAGTTCTCAGGCAAAAAAAGACATCTGAGACCAGATTAAAATCCCGTGTTTTAGTGGTTTTACAGAAGGGGGAACCGGCTGGGAGATACCTTGAATAAAGGTCCTGTCTTGAGGTTTATTACAAGGCAGGGCTGGAAAGAACATAGACAGTGCAGATTTTAACCCCTGAGAGAGAGGGAAAAAACCTCGGCGTCTAGGCTTAGAGATACAGGGAAAGAAAAAACACCAGTGGAGTATGTGTTCGATCTTGCGCATCGCCTACCAGCTGTGGGTTCCTCCCCGGTGATCGACATATGTCATCGCTGTGACATTGTTAGACTGGATACAAATATGGTGACCTGCCAGAAGGTGATGGAAGGACTGTAGAACCAAGGATGTGACTCAAACCTCCAGAAGGTTGATGGGTAGTATGTAGACCCGTGAAGACCCATGGGCTTGTGCTGATTGGTAGCAGTAGACCGTAACACCAACCTATCTGGCCGGCGTCTTTGAAGAGTACTGTGAGCTGGGCAGAGGAACCCTCCGTGCAAGAGGGAAGTTCGTTAAGGTCACCAGCATAGGAATAGCTTGATCCTGGGGGCGAGCCACAAGGGTCTGCCTAAGGTAAGCGGACTCTTGTTTCGGGGAGTCAAAAGGGGCAGCGGCAGAGGCCAGAGTGCCTCCATTGCAGCAACCATCCTACCTAAAGGTCTCATCTGAGTTAAGTGGATGAGGCGAAGAAGAAGAAGGCATACTCCCTGACGTAGAGCCGAGGATCATTGTGCGGAGGTATTGGGAATGGTAAAACGTCTGATCCGGGACTGGAAGGGGCGAGGCTAAATAGGCTAAACACTCCAGACGAGAGAGCGGGTACACTGTAATATGAACATTCTATTTGCAGTCTGCAAAGGAAAGGGTTCTGTGATGAATAAGCAGTATTGGTAAGGAATATTGCCATATTCCCCAGATTCCATTTCCTCCCAGAAAGCAATTTGATAAGACACATCTCACTCATAAGGAGATAAGCCCCCTCCCTTGGAAGCCAACAGGCCACACAAAAGGGCTCTTCCTTGCCTTTGATATGCTGATCAGCTATGGAGATAGCATTAGCCAGGTGTATGGAACTTCCTAGGAGATGTAGATTAGGTGACACTTCCAAATCCCCTGAATGCCGGAAGAGAGGAAATTCTTTCTTCAGGCTCAGACTGGACGGAGTCGTGAATATAACATTAATATCTCATAAACCGTCCACCCTGTGATAATATCGAATGTAAAAATGAACTCTACATATCTAGACGGAGATAGGGCTTATATTCATATGAATGTAGGATGACTGTAAGCCATTGATACGTGATATTGGTTAGTAGGCTGCTCTCAGAATAGCCATGTTTCATATCCACACGAAGATAAAATCATAACTAAAGATATGAAAGTATTGTCTTCCGTGGGGGATGCCCACAGACAATGCTAGGGCAGATTATAGAGTTTGGGTGTCTATATCTCCACTCAGAGGGGTGGGAATTGTGAGACAGCCCAGAGGTGCGAGATGGGTGGAGACAGGGGTCAGCCCATAATGTATAAAAATTATCTGCCCCATCTCCATAGGGTATTTCTTCTGAAGAGGCATTTTTCCACCAGAGCCAGAGATTACCCCAGGAACAGATTGGCATCACGCTGCCCTTGTGGTGCCATCAGCACTAAGGTAACTGCTCACGTGTGTGTAATTCTGTGTATTCCATTCATCCTTTTATTGGCATATCTGACTGTACTATTTATAACATCTTAATAACTGTAAATATATCTAGTGTACCATTAGGGTGATTAAATATATAAATGTAATCTTGAGTTGCTCTTTTTATCTTGATCACGATTCCCCACGTCCGTGTGCTCATATAACGCTACCTGGGTTGGTTTCTGACCCAATATAAGCCCGACCACGGACCAGACTTATATTAAACGAGAAGCTGGTGGCAGCATTTGTGCTTGGGGTTATTCAGGGCCTCTGGCAGTGACGGGGTGGAGGAGATTATATGTGCTTCTAGCTGCGGGCTAGAAGACATATACCACACTCACTGAGAGGTGCCTTAATAAACCAGCACAGGCAAGGCAGCTGCGGCCCTTCTTTATCCTCAGGCAGTTCTCTGACTGACCTGGGTTTAACAGGAGGCGCTGTGGAGCTGCCAGGTTCGGTGGCCGATCTCACCACAGGTTCTGATTAGTAAGTCGCCCAGAGACGGAACGACTAAGCTCTGAGTGTGAAGAACTGATACAACGACACCCCTGATGAAGGTGACAAACCCTGTGGGCAGTCACAGGACTGAAAGGCAGTGCGACAAACTGAAAAGGCTGTCGTGATTGGCAGGCGTAGGTATTGTGGTTGGGAGATTGGAATGTATAGCTATATACATCTGAATATCTATTAAGGACCAAAATTCTCTCTCTTCAGATGATGGAGTAAGGGGACTCTAGTAAAAATGGCGAGGATGGATGAATATTTCCAGGTGCTTTAGGTCCAGAGGAGCGGACAGAGCTGACCTCCTGGGAACAATGAAAAAAGGCTTGATTAGAAGCCCTCGAAGTTGTCACCTTCCGGGACTGAGATGATAACTCCAGACTGTATCAGGGAGTTGACGGCCTGAAAAGCTGGAAGACCTCTGGTCCCTGACCGGCCTGTCCTCGGAGACGGAGAGTCAGGCGTGAGAAAATAAAGAAAACAAGGCAGAAGGCGTTTAGGGTGAGGGGAACGAAAGGAATCTAGATCCCTTGTGACTGGACTATTTGGACCGAGATTGCCCAACCGCGTTTGACCTTTGTGTGGGTTGGGAGCCCCTGTCCCTGCGGGGAGAAGCGGGACGTCCTTTGCGAGGGGCGGCAGACCGACCAACCAAGCGAGGTCCGAAAGGAGCAGCCGAAATTAGCTTTGCAAGTCGTACTCTAAAGAGGTGATGATCTGAAATGGAAGACCAGTGAGGGAGACTGTGAGAGGCGGGGAGCGCTCGCCTCTCTCTGAGCATGGTGATGGCATGCGAGGCTGTACGGATGCACAATTGGCTGAGTCCAGGACACTTGATTAATATATTTTTCAGCTAATGAGATCTGAGATGCTAGGTCCGCCAACTAGGGGGGAAAAATCTGCCCAGAACATGATTACTTTAGCGACCCACACAGAGGGAGGGATGACCAGACACCTAGAGTACCATGCGCTTAATAGAGGAACCTTTGGGCAGAGCAAGTAAGGTTCTTGCCGCTAAATAGGAAACCGGGGGGAAAACCTTTGGGGAGTCCGCCATGTCCTGGCCTAGGGCTGGGGAGAAGGGGTAATGAGCTTCAAAGGCTCTGCGATCACCAAGACCCTTGTTTGGGCAAGTTCTATGTTCCCTCAGGATATCCTTGCAAAGATGTGTTGTGTGAGTATGGCCTTTTGGATGGAGACTGTACGGTTTGGGAACTCCTAAGTGGGTTGTCCACTGGAGTGATCGGTGGACGGTTGTGATTAAACCGTCGAACATGGCCTTGGTTTTGGGAGAGTCTCCTGAAACACATCAGACAAGTCCGAGGCCGTTCCTAGTTCCCTGATTGAAAGAGCCCTGTGAGGAAGCAGGGTCAGCGTCTTTGCGATGTCGTGTACGTGTCGCGCCAGCCACGGAATGTTGTTCCAATCCGTGGGTTGCGACATGTCCTGTGACACAGATTGTGAGGAATAGAACTTATTCAGTGAACCCGAGCTCTGAACTTCAGTGAATCACAGGACTGGCAGTGCGGAGCAGAGTGTCCGCAGGGCAGCTGAGTGCGGCTGTCAGAGGCATATGAGGTCATGTGGACCTTGAGACCTGCAGGATTAAACAGGTATGAATACACATGACAAATATATATGTGTCCGCTGAATGGTATACTGCTTGGGTACAGTATACATCTCATACAGGTTGATATGCTGGTTGTGTACAGCATATATGTGACAGTCTGATATACTGGGTGGGAACAGTATATATATGTGTTACACAGGTTGTGACACTGGTTGGATACAGTATATATGTGTGAACAGTCTATATGACACACAGGTTGATATACTGGGTGGGTACAGTATATATATATATTACCCAAGTTGGTATACTGGTTGGATAAAGTATATATGTGGGTACAGCCTATATGACGCACAGGTTGATATATTGGTTGGGTACAGTATATATATATAAATGTTCCACAGGTTGGTATACTGGGTAGATACAGTATATATGTGGTCAGGGGCGTAACTATAATAGGTGCAGGGGTTGCAATCGTACCCAGGCCCTAGAGCATAGGGGGCCCCAAAAATCCCTTTGTCCTATAGAAAAAGACTGTCACTCTTAAAGGTTTGCAATAATTGGGGGCCCCGTTGTAGCTTTTGCACCGAGGCCCATGAGCTTCAAGTTACGTCATTGTATGTGGGTACAGCCTATATGACACCAGGTTGGTGTACTGGCTGGTCACAGTAGTTATATGTACTATATATATTGGTACCGTATACTGAGACAGGGAGTTGAGGTAATAGAAGAGCTGCAGCAGGGTAAGATCTGCTGAGCTCTGGCCCCTAGACCTAGGTCAGGGCCACGATGATCCGGTGTCCTGCAGTGGAAGGGAGCTATGTGCCTCTGTTTCGGGGCCATGTACGGGCTGTAAGTATGGGGAGGAGAGGGAGGGCCACAGAGAGCAAGAAGCGCTGAAAATCAGGGAGGCGTTCCGGCCACAGCTGATGTCACACGGGGGTAGGCAGGAGTCATGTCGGAGGAGGAGCCGTTTGGGAGTAGGCCGAAGCCGGGGCCTAAAGTAGATTGCGGCCCCGGGAATGGTATGGGGGCCGGAGCGGAGGTACCAGGTGTTGCACCTTCACCCTTGCAGGTGTGGCGCCCCCCCTTGGTCAGGCGTCACAATTGGGGTACTGCACCCATAAATGAGTGTGCGGTTACCCCTGTCACAATGGAATGCAAATTTCCTTTGGAAGGCTCCCATGCTGGCACTCCCACACACACCCACTTAGGCAGATGGAAAGGGCCCATACCCTTGGGTGGAGAGTTAGGGGAGGAGGGAGGACACAGTGAGATTGAGTCGGCACTGAGGAAACGGGGATCCTCCGTGAGAGAAAAGGAGGAATCCCAGGGAGGGGGTCTGCAGAGAGAGAAATAGGCAGCCCAGACAGAAGGAGGGGACCCCCCCGAGGGCCCATACTCAGGAGGGAACCCTGGTCTGTTTTACCGGAGCACCAGTTCCGAAGGTGAGGGAGTTCAGAACACCGTAGGTTGCAGTCCGTTTACCGGCCCCGACACCCTGTCCGGAGGAGTTGTCACACCAGGAGTCCCACCGGGATCCACCAAGCACCCCAACGTGCCTGGTACTAAGCGGGCACCTCAAGACAGGCATTGAGAGCAGGACACAGGGCAAATCCAAGTAGGCTTTCCACGGGAGACTTCCAGAGGCTTTGCAGCCCGTTGTGACTACCTGGCCAGCGACTCCGTCCTAAGACTGTTTATTGCTATGAACTGTATCATCACCTGCATTGTTCCAGTAAAGTACCCGGGTAGAGTGATCAAGTCTCCGTGTATTCGTTTCCTCGCAACACCCTGCTCTGCTCTATCCATCCATCACCAGCACCCCTATCATCACCAGTGCATCCCTGCCCCGGGGGGTTAGCTCCACCTGCAGGGAGCTGTACCATCAAGGCCGCTATACCACCACCATCCGGAGGACTGAAGCGGAGCTGGTGCTCAATCACCAGAAGCTGCGGGTGACGTCACGTGAACTATATTATAAACTTTATTTCCCTGTACATATATTTCCCTTTTTAAGTTCGGTCTCTGGGTACACCACCAGTGACATCCCCAACCACAGCGGAAAGGGCCTGGATACCCGAGTTCTCCACTGTCCCGGGCGACTCACAGGTAAACCATCCGTGTCTGCCACATGTCCTCCAGTACAGAGGGGGTCCCCAGCATGCAATTCGCCGTGGAGCGCTCAAGCGTCTGCACTTCAACCCAGGGATGACCATGGGACTTTGGGGATATAAGAGTAGCCCGAAGGCATTACCTGGTGGTGGCCACTGCAATCCAAAGTCCCTGTGAGGGGAGGATGGGGAGGGCAGTATATAAGGTGACGATGCAGGGCCTGCAACCCAGGGTCCCTGGTGAGGGAGGCTGGGGAGTTCTAGGGATTCCGGACGTGTCACCAGGCTCTTGCAACCCAGTGTCCCAACTGTGGGATCTGGGGAGGGCTGTAGGGCTCCTAATCCATTTGGTGTAGAGGGGCTGTAGGGCTCGAAATCTGTCTGGTGCAGAGTGACTGTAAGGCTCCTGGATCCATGAGGTAAAAACTCTGCGTGCCCCAGTGATGTGGAGAGCCATGAGATAAAAACTCTGCTTGCCCCAGTGATGTGGATAGCCATGAGGTAAAAACTCTGCTTGCCCCAGGGATGTGGAGATCCATGAGGTAAAAACTCTGCGTGCCTTTCCGTGAGGTAAAAACTCTGCGTGCCTCAGTGATGTGGAGAGCCATGAGGTAAAAACTCTGGGTGCCACAGTGATGGTGAGAGCCATGAGGTAAAAACTCTGTGTGCCCCAGTGATGTGGAGAGCCATGAGGTAAAAACTCTGCGTGCTCCAGTGATGTTGTGGAGAGCCATGAGGTAAAAACTCTGCGTGTCCCAGTGATGTTGTGGAGAGCCTTAAGGTAAAAACTCTGCTTGCCCCAGGGATGTGGAGAGCCATGAGGTAAAAACTCTGCATGCCTTTCCGTGAGGTAAAAACTCTGCGTGCCCCACTGATGTGGAGAGCCATGAGGTAAAAACTCTGTGTGTCCCAGTGATGTTGTGGAGAGCCATGAGGTAAAAACTCTGCGTGCCCCAGTGATGTTGTGGAGAGCCATGAGGTAAAAACTCTGCGTGCCCCAGTGATGTTATGGAGAGCCTTAAGGTAAAAACTCTGCTTGCCCCAGGGATGTGGAAAGCCATGAGGTGAAAACTCTGCGTGCCCCACTGATGTGGAGAGCAATGAGGTAAAAACTCTGCGTGCCACAGTGATGTGGAGTGCCATAAGGTAAAAACTCTGCGTGCCACAGTGATGTGGAGAGACATGAGGTAAAAACTATGTGTGCCACAGTGATGTAGAGAGCCATGAGGTAAAAACTCTGCATGCCTTTCCGTGAGATAAAAACTCTGCGGGTCCCACTGATGTGGAGAGCAATGAGGTAAAAACTCTGCATGCCCCACTGATGTGGAGAGCCATGAGGTAAAAACTCTGTGTGCCCCAGTGATGTTGTGGAGAGCCATGAGGTAAACACTCTGCGTGCCCCAGTGATGTTGTGGAGAGCCTTAAGGTAAAAACTCTGCTTGCCCCAGGAATGTGGCGAGCCATGAGGTAAAAACTCTGCGTGCCACAGTGATGTGGAGAGCCATGAGGTAAAAACTCTGTGTGCTCCAGAGATGTTGTGGAGAGACATGAGGTAAAAACTCTGCGTGCCTTTACATGAGGTAAAAACTCTGCGGGCCCCACTGATGTGGAGAGCCATGAGGTAAAAACTCTGCGTGCCCCACTGATGTGGAAAGCCATGAGGTAAAAACTCTACGTGCTCCAGTGATGTGGAGAGCCATGAGGTAAAAACTCTGCGTGCTCCAGTGATGTTGTGGAGAGCCTTAAGGTAAAAACTCTGCGTGCCCCAGGGATGTTGTGGAGAGCCATGAGGTAAAAACTCTGTGAGCCTTTCCGTGAGGTAAAAACTCTGCGTGCCCCAGTGATGTTGTGAAGATCGGAACGCTATGGAACCGCCGCCATGGCATAACAATAAAAAATAATGCCCAAAGTAATGTCCCTCATCACAGAAGGGGGTACATAGAGGTAACACTCCGTGTTCCCGTCTGTTGTTGGTTGTGGGAAATCGGTACACAAAGGCACGGTCGAACGTCTAACTTCATTCCAAGGGAAAGTGAAGGAAAAAAACTAAAGAGAAAAAAATTAAATAATAAAGATATGATGTGGGTCTGTAAACCACATCTGCCTCCTACAGACACTAAACTGAAACTGGTTCAGCTTGTGCCAGCCAGGGGTTGTATACTGCAGGGGAGGAGCAAAGTGGGCATGTTTTCATGATTTCCTTAGTATTAAAAAGGTGATGGAATCATCACATCTGCAGGTGATTATATTAATACCTTGAGCAATGCTAAGGAAATCCTGAAAACATGCCAGGTTTGCTGCTCTTGAGGCCTGGGGTCCCCACCCCTGGTCTAGATGAAAGGGATTTCCAGGATCAACAATGAAGGATTTTCTTCTTACCTCTGGAATAGTGCCCTCTTTGTCCTTGTGACTTTGTCAGGTATTACAGTTTAGTCACATTCATTTGTATAATAGGAGCAGTATATGGACAGATGTGGTGATAATTCTGTAAAAATAATAACTTTTTCTGCTGAAATTCTACACTGAACTGTTTGATCTGACTGATGATACTTGGACCTTTGTAACACGGTCACAAGATGCGAAGTCTCCGGATCATCCAGCAACATAACAGGCTGATAATAAGTAACGATGGAGGAGCTGGAAGGAGGTGTAGGGGCAGTATGACCGAAAAGTGTATGACCTGTGACTTACAGAAGCAAAGGTCCGCTGCAGATTACAGGGTTTTCAGCAGACTCCTTATCACCACAGGCATGATTACAATGACAGGTTACACCTCTATGCACGAGCATTAAAATTGCAGACATTACAGTGAGGAATACACCTGAAGCAGCTACAAAACAGACGCACAAAATTGGGCATGAAAGTGGCTACATAAGGAGGCTATTTAAAGGGTTGTATGACTTTGGGCCACTAAACTCACACATGACATTCAGTTCCCTCCAGGTTGGTACAGAAAGAATCTGGACATAAAAGCTGCAATCAAAGTGAGTTACTTATTCCAATTAGTGAGAATGCTGTAGTCCCTTTGCCAAATATGATGCCATCTTTTGCTCTAAATCCATGAGAAATCTGAATTTGATGTGTGGCCTCCCAAGCCGTCCGATGTACATCCCACCAGCACAAGCAGTACAGTGTGCACCCACCAGTACAAGCAGTCCAGTGTGCACCCCACCAGCACAAGCAGTCCAGTGTGCACCTGATCAGTACAAGCAGTTCAGTGTGCAACCCACCAGTATAAGCAGTCCAGTGTGCACCTCACCAGTGCAAGCAGTCCAGTGTGCACCCCACCAGTATAAGCAGTCCAGTGTGCACCCCACCAGGACAAGCAATCCTGTGTGCACCCCACCAGTATAAGCAGTCCAGCGTGCACCCCACCAGCACAAGCAGTCCAGCGTGCACCCACCAGTACAAGCAGTCCAGTGTGCACCCCACCAGTACAAGCAGTCCAGCGTGCACCCACCAGTACAAGCAGTCCAGTGTGCACCACACCAGCACATGCAGTCCAGTGTGCACCTCACCAGCAAAAGCAGTGAAATGTGCACCCCACCAGTACAAGCAGTCCAGTGTGCACCCCACCAGTACAAGCAGTCCAGTGTGCAACCCACCAGTACAAGCAGTCCAGTGTGCACCCACCAGTACAAGCAGTCCAGTGTGCACCCACCAGTACAAGCAGTCCAGTGTGCACCCCACCAGTACAAGCAGTCCAGTATGCACCCACCAGCACAAGCAGTCCAGTGTGCAACCCACCAGTACAAACAGTCCAGTGTGCACCCACCAGTACAAACAGTCCAGTGTGCACCCACCAGTACAAGCAGTCCAGTATGCACCCACCAGCACAAGCAGTCCAGTGTGCAACCCACCAGCACAAGCAGTCCAGTGTGCACCCACCAGTACAAGCAGTCCAGTATGCAACCCACCAGTACAAACAGTCCAGTGTGCACCCCTTCCAGTACAAGCAGTCCAGTGTGCACCACACCAGTACAAGCAGTCCAGCGTGCACCCTGCCAGTACAAGCAATCCAGTGTGCACCCCACCAGCACAAGCAGTCCAGTGTGCACCCCACCAGCACAAGCAGTCCAGTGTGCACCCCACCAGCACAAGCAGTCCAGTGTGCACCCCACCAGTACAAGCAGTCCAGTGTGCACCCCACCAGTACAAGCAGTCCAGTGTGCACCCACCAGCACAAGCAGTCCAGTGTGCACCTACCAGCACAAGCAGTACAGTGTGCACCCCACCAGCACAAGCAGTACAGTGTGCACCCACCAGCACAAGCAGTCCAGTGTGCACCTACCAGCACAAGCAGTCCAGTGTGCACCCCACCAGCACAAGCAGTCCAGTGTGCACCCACCAGCACAAGCAGTCCAGTGTGCACCCACCAGTACAAGCAGTCCAGTGTGCACCCCACCAGTACAAGCAGTCCAGTGTGCACCCCACCAGTACAAGCAGTCCAGTGTGCACCACACCAGCACAAGCAGTCCAGTGTGCACCACACCAGTACAAGCAGTCCAGTGTGCACCACACCAGCACAAGCAGTCCAGTGTGCACCCCACCAGCACAAGCAGTCCAGTGTGCACCCCACCAGCACAAGCAGTCCAGTGTGCACCCCACCAGTACAAGCAGTCCAGTGTGCACCCCACCAGTACAAGCAGTCCAGTGTGCACCACACCAGCACAAGCAGTCCAGTGTGCACCCCACCAGTACAAGCAGTCCAGTGTGCACCACACCAGCACAAGCAGTCCAGTGTGCACCCACCAGTACAAGCAGTCCAGTGTGCACCACACCAGCACATGCAGTCCAGTGTGCACCACACCAGCACAAGCAGTCCAGTGTGCACCCACCAGCACATGCAGTCCAGTGTGCACCACACCAGCACATGCAGTCCAGTGTGCACCCCACCAGTACAAGCAGGCCTGTCATATATGATACAGTCTATATAGAGTCTAATGCATGGGTATAATGAGACACATGAGACATACGCTTCTTAAGCAGCTCTTGTATTGCTTCATACAAGTTAGTGCATCAACAGGATAACATAAATGTAAGTTGCAGAGTGAAAGGCAAAACAACCAACGACACCAGAGCATTAAAGCATAGTACAAGTCTCAGGGAAAGCATTCAGAGTTCATTACTTCCCTGTCAGATATTGCTGGCACCCAGGATTCTGTGTTCATAAATGATTCCAGGCAGAATGAATCCAGGCTTCAGAGAGCAAGTCACAGACAGATTGCAGGCCTGATTCTGGAGCACAGGTTAACCAGCTGAAGTAGTTTAAAAGGGCAATTGGCAAGAAACAGGGCAGGGACATCAAAGCTGAGGACTCCATATTGTTTGAGGGCAAGAGTCAATGCACAGGACAGGAAACAAGATGGCCGACGACAAGCTGAGAACTCCATATTGGTTGAGGGCAAAAGTCATTACACATGACAGGAAACAAGATGGCCGACAAAATACACTAAATGCAAACATAACAACAGATATAGCAAAAAAGACTGAAAACCTTACATTACTCCCCCCTTAGGGACAGCCTCTGGATGGCCCCAGTCCAGGCTTTCCCGGGTATCTCCGATGGAACTGGCGGAGTAACCGAGGAGCATGGAGATTGGAGGCCGGCTCCCACGAGTTGTCCTCAGAAGAATAGCCCTGCCACTTTACCAGGTATTGCACCCCGTTTCTACGCAACCTGGAGTCCAGGATCCTTTCCACGACAAACTCCTCCTGGCCATCGATGAGTACCGGAGCAGGAGGGGAAGAAGAACGACCCGGGAATGAATTGGGAGTCACAGCCTTTAGTAGAGAAACGTGAAACACGGGGTGAATCCTCATAGAGCTTGGAAGTTGAAGGCGACAAGCAACGTTGCTGACGAGCTTATTAATCTTATAGGGCCCAACGTACTTATGACCCAATTTGGATGATGGTACTCTCAATTTAAGGTTCTTAGTTGACAGCCAGACCAAATCTCCTACCTTGAAGGTTGGTGCAGGTTTACGAAACCTATCTGCCGCTTTTTTATACCTGTCCTGAGCGGATTCCAGATTCTCTTTAAGCAGATCGAGGTTCCTTTGTAGAGAGGTGATTCTGTCGGCTACAGCTGGAAGAGGTGAATCTATGGGAAGTCGAGGAAGGATGTTAGGATGATAACCCAAATTGGCATAAAAGGGTGACTGCTTGGTGGAAGCGCTCTGTGAGTTGTTATAAGAGAATTCAGCCAGTGGAAGCAAATCCACCCAGTCATCTTGTAGGTGGCAGATAAAACAGCGGAGATACTGTTCTAGGGTCTGATTAGTCCGCTCGGTTTGTCCATTTGTCTGCGGATGAAAGGCAGAAGACAGGTTAACTTTGATGTCCAACGCAGCACAGAAGTGCTGCCAAAACTTTGAAGTGAATTGCACCCCTCGATCAGATACAACCTCATCCGGTACGCCATGCAGGCGAAACACATTTTGAATGATTAAGTCCGATGTGTGTTTCGCAGTGGGTAGACCAACACAAGGAATGAAATGGGCTGCCTTTGTTAACCGATCCACCACCACCAGAACTGTGTTCTTCCCTTGAGAGGTTGGCAACTCCACAATGAAGTCCATAGATATGGATCCCCATGGACGGGATGGAACGGGTAGGGGTTGTAATAGACCCGTAGGCGAAGATCGTGGAGTCTTGCATCTGGCACAGACTTCGCAAGAAGTGACGTAACCTAGAACATCTCTTCTGTATGTGGGCCACCAAAAGAAGCGAGACAGGAATTCTTGAGTCTTCAGAACTCCTCTATGCCCCGCTATCTTAGAATCGTGGACGAGTTGCAGAACTCTCACCCTGACTGCTTCAGGAATATACAGGCGTTGCCCCTGAATCCACACACCGTTCTTATATACAAGACTTACTTCACAAGACGGTTGTGCCAGCCAGGGATCCGTATGGTATGCTTCCTTGATGTCGTTAAGCAAGTCTTGATTATGAAGCACTCCCAGGAACCTGGAATCAGAGATAACAGTCTTACGAGACGTGAGTGGAATTGTCTCAGTTGAGTAGAGTCTAGACAACGCATCGGCCTTTCCATTACGCGATCCTGGCCTATAGGAGATAACAAAACTGAATTGGTTTAAGAAAAGACTCCAACGAGCCTGGCGAGGAGTCAAGCACTTAGCCGATCTGATAAACTCAAGATTGCGGTGGTCAGTCAACACGATTATCTGCTGCGCAGCTCCCTGAAGGTGGTGTCTCCATTCCTTGAAGGCTGCGATGATGGCCAACAATTCTCTATTACCCACATCATAGTTCCGTTCTGCAGGAGACAACCGCCGGGAAAAGAAAGCACAGGGATGTAAGACTTCTTTCTCACCTGTCCTCTGGGAGAGGATAGCTCCGATGGCACTGTCTGAGGCATCCACCTCTATTATGAAGGCCAGTTCAGGGTTAGGATGCACCAGAATAGGTGCCGTGGTGAATTTCTCTTTCAAACGGGAAAATGCTTCTTGAGCCTGGGGGGTCCAGGTAAAAGCAGAGTTCTTGCGGGTAAGCCGTGTAATGGGAGACACAACCTCAGAAAAGTTCCTGATAAAACGCCTGTAGAAATTAGCAAACCCTATAAAGCGCTGGACCTCCTTCACATTCTTGGGGACCGGCCAGGCTTTAATGGCTTGGATCTTACCCTCATCCATACTAATTCCTCGTGATGACATTACATACCCCAGAAATTGGATCTCCGTTCGATGGAATTCGCACTTCTCCAGTTTGATATACAGATGGTGTTGTCGAAGGCGTTCTAAGACCATCTTCACATGTCTGTGATGCTCCTCTGTGGAATTAGAAAAAATCAAAATATCATCCAAATAAATGACAATGAATGTATCCAGGAGGTCCCTAAAAACGTCATTCACCAAATGTTGGAAAGTTGCTGGAGCATTACATAAACCGAACGGCATTACTAGATATTCAAAGTGTCCGTAGCGTGACCTGAAAGCTGTCTTCCATTCATCCCCAGGTCTAATGCGGACCAAGTTATAGGCCCCACGGAGATCCAACTTTGTAAAGAGGTTTGCATGCCGTACTCTCTCCAATAATTCAGGGATCAACGGTAGTGGGTAACGGTTTCTGATCGTGATTTTATTGAGCTCCCGATAGTCTATACAGGGCCTAAGAGATCCATCTTTCTTCTTCACAAAGAAGATTGGTGCACCAGCAGGAGATGAAGAGGGGCGTATGAAGCCCTTGGCTAGATGTTCGTCTATATAGTCTTTGAGAGCCTTTAGCTCAGGCCCTGCCAAAGAGTAAATCTTGCCAAAAGGTATTCCCGCACCTGGTAACAGGTCTATTGGACAGTCATATGGACGGTGAGGGGGTAGCAGGTCTGCGTTCCTTTTGTCACACACGTCAGCATACTCACGGTATATGGCTGGTAGCTCAGAGACTGATGTTGGTCCTTTAGGAATGGAGCAGACTGAAGCTTCTGGACTTATCTGTTTCTCTGGAAAGTGCAGTTCTTTAGTTTCCCAGTTAATCGTAGGATTCTGAGCCTGCAGCCACGGCAGTCCTAGAATAATAGGAAAATGAGGAGAAGAGATGAGCATAAATGACAGACTCTCTTGATGGTCATTACCCATGAGGACCTTCAAGGGCTCCGTCTCCTGATCCACTGGTCCAGAGTTTAACAGTGAGCCATCTACGGTCTCCATCTGTACAGGAGTAGCCTTCTTTACTGAACGTACTCCAAGTTTCTCAGCGAAGGAGATGTCCATAAAATTGCCGCTTGCCCCTGAATCAATCATAGCGGAGGTAGATACCCAGACAGAGTGAACCCTGAGCTTGAGGGGAATAAAGCAATGAGAATTGTTGTTCTTACAACTCAGCTGGGAAACCGCTGAAAAAACCTGAAAAACTGCTGCAGTAACACGTGCATCCGGCTCAGAGATAACAGAGTTCAAGTCTGAGTAATCAATGTCTGTATCCTCTACTCTCTCTGGGATCTGTGGTTCGGACCTGACAGAACCCCTCTCACAGCACTCGCAGTGTATGATGGCTGCAGTTGTCTTACGAGAACGACTGGGGCAGTTTATAATGAAATGTCCTGACTTACCGCAATAGAAACACAGATTTTCCTTTACTCGATGTTCCTTACGTGCATCACTGACCCGTCTCTGTAAAGAGTCCACCTGCATAGGCTCAGGTTCGGGTTCTCGTATAATCCTGCTCAAGGACTCCTTAGCTGGAGAGGGAGGAAATAAATGATTAGTGCGCTTTATCTCCGACCATCTCTCCTGTCTGCGTTCAGTAAGCCGAGCATCGATCCGAATACAGTAGTTGATAAAATCTCCTAATGCTGTAGGTGGGTCGGCACGAGCGAGTTCGTCCTTAATCACAGAGGATAATCCTTTCCGGAAAACCGACTTCTTAGCAGAGCTATCCCAAGTGGTGTCGAGAGCCCATCTCCGGAAATCCAAAGCATACTCCGCTACCGAGCGCTTACCTTGGCTTAAAGTTAACATGGCTGATTCCGCTGTAGCACCGCGGTTTGGATCATCGAATACCTGCCCCATAGCTGAAATGAAAGCATCAAGATTATTTAGACAGTCATCGTCAGTCTCAATTAGGGGGTTTGCCCATGTGAGAGCTTTGTTGGAGAGCAGCATAATTATTGTCAATACTTTAGATCGCTCAGTAAGGAACTGTGGCGCATGAGCCGCAAAAAACAGTTTGCATTGATTAATGAATCCCCTGAATTTTTCCCGTTCACCGCCAAAACGGAATGGTGGTAGCTTGGGGATTCCAATAACCGGGGTTGAAGTTGGGATGTGGACGCGTCCCTCCAGAACCTCAATCCGGGTTCGTAAGTCCTGCGTGGTTTGTCCGAACACCTGCAGATTATGATCACCGCGATCCCGCAGGCTTGCAAAGCTGGTCTTCAATGCCTGTAGGTCAGCAAGGATTGAATCCGTCACGTCGCACAGATGTTTAACGGGGTCCTCCATATTCCCAGAAGCTGCACAGCAGAGAGGCTGGAAAGGAAGAAAAGGAGCACAATAGTGTTTACCTGTGGTAACACTCCTGACTTAAAAGAAGGGAATGTGCTCACCTGGAAAGGTTGTGAGAAGCCACAACCACTATCATCACATATATCGATATCTCAGATCCACGGTCTGCAGCAGCTCTCCAATGGCAAAAGATCCAGAAATCTCTATACAGGTGGCAGCAGATGCAGCACTGTCCTAGACCCAGCAGACTCTATTATGGCTCCAGAATCTGTCATATATGATACAGTCTATATAGAGTCTAATGCATGGGTATAATGAGACACATGAGACATACGCTTCTTAAGCAGCTCTTGTATTGCTTCATACAAGTTAGTGCATCAACAGGATAACATAAATGTAAGTTGCAGAGTGAAAGGCAAAACAACCAACGACACCAGAGCATTAAAGCATAGTACAAGTCTCAGGGAAAGCATTCAGAGTTCATTACTTCCCTGTCAGATATTGCTGGCACCCAGGATTCTGTGTTCATAAATGATTCCAGGCAGAATGAATCCAGGCTTCAGAGAGCAAGTCACAGACAGATTGCAGGCCTGATTCTGGAGCACAGGTTAACCAGCTGAAGTAGTTTAAAAGGGCAATTGGCAAGAAACAGGGCAGGGACATCAAAGCTGAGGACTCCATATTGTTTGAGGGCAAGAGTCAATGCACAGGACAGGAAACAAGATGGCCGACGACAAGCTGAGAACTCCATATTGGTTGAGGGCAAAAGTCATTACACATGACAGGAAACAAGATGGCCGACAAAATACACTAAATGCAAACATAACAACAGATATAGCAAAAAAGACTGAAAACCTTACAAGGCCAGTGTGCACCCCACCAGTACAAGCAGTCCAGTGTGCACCACACCAGCACATGCAGTCCAGTGTGCACCACACCAGCACAAGCAGTCCAGTGTGCACCCACCAGTACAAGCAGTCCAGTGTGCACCACACCAGCACATGCAGTCCAGTGTGCACCACACCAGCACAAGCAGTCCAGTGTGCACCCACCAGCACATGCAGTCCAGTGTGCACCACACCAGCACATGCAGTCCAGTGTGCACCTCACCAGTACAAGAAGATGATAAAGACATCAGGTCAGTAAGGAAAAACCATAAACAACATTCAGGGGCTTCTCCCATCCTATGTAGTGCGGCCTGGGGGGGGGGGGCAGAGACTTCCCATATATGTTATACTGATGTAAGGGAAGGAAATGTACTATTAACCCTCTCCTGTACCCTGACATATTAGTATTAGAAGCCTTTGTGGGAGGAATGTGGGTAATTCCTCAAGGTCCCCAAAATGGGCCCCAGCAAAATCCTACATGGCAGCAAGTTACATGAGGGGGTCTGTGTGTGTCTGGTTACATGACCAGAGGCGTGTGTGAGTGTGTCATACAACGTGTGTTTAAGATGAATGCTTGTGTACATGTGTGAGTGTAAGATAAAACTGTGTATGTAAAATATACAGTGTGTATGTGAGTCTGTGTCATACAGTGCATTCAGCATGGAATATATGGAATACATGTATCATACAGTGTGTGTTTAGCTGGAATTTGTGTAATATACAGTGTTTGTGTGTCACATAGTCTGTATTTGTGTGATGCAGAGTGATTGTAGCATGAAGTGTGTCTGTATGTGTGTGTCTAACATACAGTGTGTGTAATGTACAGTGTGTGTAATGTACAGTGTGTGTAACATACAGTGTGTGTGTGTGTAATGTACACTGTGTGTAACGTACAGTGTGTGTGTGTAACGTACAGTGTGTGTGTGTAATGTACAGTGTGTGTAATGTACAGTGTGTGTGTAATGTACAGCGTGTGTGTAATGTACAGTGTGTGTGTGTAATGTACAGTGTGTGTGTAATGTACAGTGTGTGTAATGTACAGTGTGTGTGTAATGTACAATGTGTGTAATGTACAGTGTGTGTGTAATGTACAGTGTGTGTAATGTACAGTGTGTGTGTAATGTACAGTGTGTGTGTGTGTAATGTACAATGTGTGTAATGTACAGTGTGTGTAATGTACAGTGTGTGTAATGTACAGCGTGTGTGTAATGTACAGTGTGTGTGTGTGTAACGTACAGTGTGTGTAATGTACAGTGTGTGTGTAATGTACAATGTGTGTGTAATGTACAATGTGTGTAATGTACAGTGTGTGTAATGTACAGTGTGTGTAATGTACTGTGTAACGTACAGTGTGTGTGTGCAATGTACAGTGTGTGTGTGTTGTAATGTACAGTGTGTGTGTAATGTACAGTGTGTGTGTGTGTAATGTACAGTTGTGTGTAATGTACAGTGTGTGTAATGTACAGTGTGTGTGTAATGTACAGTGTGTGTGTGTGTAATGTACAATGTGTGTAATGTACAATGTGTGTAATGTACAGTGTGTGTAATGTACAGTGTGTGTGTAATGTACAGTGTGTTGTGTGTAATGTACAATGTGTGTAATGTACAGTGTGTGTGTAATGTACAATGTGTGTGTAATGTACAATGTGTGTAATGTACAGTGTGTGTGTAATGTACAGTGTTGTGTAATGTACTGTGTAACGTACAGTGTGTGTGTGCAATGTACAGTGTGTGTGTGTGTGTGTAATGTACAGTGTGTGTGTAATGTACAGTGTGTGTAATGTACAGTGTGTGTGCAATGTACAGTGTGTGTGCAATGTACAGTGTGTGTGTGTGTAATGTACAGTGTAGTGTGTAATGTACAGTGTGTGTGTGTAATGTACAGTGTGTGTGTAATGTACAGTGTGTGTGGTGTAATGTACAGTGTGTGTGTAATGTACAGTGTGGTGTGTGTGTGTGTAATGTACAGTGTGTGTGTAATGTACAGTGTGTGTGTGTGTGTGTGTGTGTAATGTACAGTGTGTGTGTAATGTACAGTGTGTGTAATGTACAGTGTGTGTGTGTGTGTGTAATGTACAGTGTGTGTAATGTACAGTGTGTGTAATGTACAGTGTGTGTGTTAATGTACAGTGTGTGTTAATGTACAGTGTGGTGTGTGTGTGTGTAATGTACAGTGTGTTGTGTGTGTAATGTACAGTGTGTGTAATGTACATGTGTGTGTGTGTAATGTACAGTGTGTGTGCAATGTACAGTGTGTGTGTGTGTGTAATGTACAGTGTGTGTGTGTAATGTACAGTGTGTGTAATGTACAGTGTGTGTGTAATGTACAGTGTGTGTGTGTAATGTACAGTGTGTGTAATGTACAGTGTGTGTGTAATGTACAGTGTGTGTGTGTGTAATGTACAATGTGTGTAATGTACAGTGTGTGTGTAATGTACAATGCGTGTGTAATGTACAATGTGTGTAATGTACAGTGTGTGTGTAATGTACAGTGTGTGTAATGTACTGTGTAACGTACAGTGTGTGTGTGCAATGTACAGTGTGTGTGTAATGTACAGTGTGTGTAATGTACAGTGTGTGTGCAATGTACATTGTGGTGTGTGTGTGTGTAATGTACAGTGTGTGTGTAATGTACAGTGTGATGTGTGTGTAATGTACAGTGTGTGTGTAATGTACAGTGTGTGTGTGTGTGTAATGTACAGTTGTGTGTGTGTAATGTACAGTGTGTGTGTGTGTGTGTGTAATGTACAGTTGTGTGTGTGATGATGTGTAATGTGTGTGTGTGTGTGTAAATGTACAGTGTGTGTGTAATGTACAGTGTGTGTGTAATGTACAGTGTGTGTGTTGTGTGTGTAATGTACAGTGTGTGTAATGTACAGTGTGTGTGTAATGTACAGTGTGTGTAATGTACAGTGTGTGAAATGTACAGTGTGTGTGTGTAATGTACAGTGTGTGTAGTGTAATGTGTAAAGTGTGTGTAATGTACAGTGTGTGTGTGTGTAATGTACAGTGTGTGTGTAATGTACAGTGTGTGTGTAATGTACAGTGTGTAGTGTGTGTGTGTGTAATGTACAGTGTGTGTAATGTACAGTGTGTGTGTGTGTGTAATGTACAGTGTGTGTGTAATGTACAGTGTGTGAAATATACAGTGTGTGTGTGTTAATGTACAGTGTGTTGTGTGTGTGTGTGTGTAATGTACAGTGTGTGTGTAATGTACATTGTGTGTGTGTGTAATGTACAGTGTGTGAAATGTACATGTTGTGTGTAATGTACAGTGTGTGTGTAAGTGTAATGTGTGTGTAATGTACAGTGTGTGTGTAATGTACAGTGTGTGTGTTGTAGTGTGTGTAATGTACAGTGTGTGTGTAATGTACAGTGTGTGTGTGTAATGTAGTGTTGAATGTACTGTGTGTGTAATGTACATGTGTGTGTAATGTACAGTGTTGTGTAATGTGTGTTGTGTAATGTACATGTGTGTAATGTACAGTGTGGGGGTGTGTAATGTACAGTGTGTGTGTGTAATGTAAGTTGTGAATGTATGTGTACAGTGTGTGTGTAATGTACAGTGTGTGTGTGTGTGTTAATGTACAGTGTGTGTAATGTACATGTGTGTGTGTAATGTAGTGTGTGAATGTACAGTGTGTGTGTGTATGTTGTGTGTAATGTACAGTGTGGTGTGTAATGTACAGTGTGTGTGTAATGTACAGTGTGTGTGTAATGTACAGTGTGTGTGTGTAATTACAGTGTGTGTGTGTGTGTGTAATGTACAGTGTGTGTGTGTAATGTACAGTGTTGTAATGTACAGTGTGTGTGTGTGTACAGTGTGTGTTGTAACAGGTGTCGTGTGTGTAATGTACAGTGTGTGTGTAATGTACAGTGTGTGTAATGTACATGTGTGTGAATGTACAGTGTGTGTAATGTACAGTGTGTGTTAGTGTGTGTGTGTAATGTACATGTGTGTGTAAATGTACAGTGTGTGTGATGAATTACTGTGTGTGTGTAATGTACGGTAATTACATAATAAATGTAATACATGTGTGTGGAGTGTTGGTTTAATGTACAGTGTAATCAGTGTGTGTTGAATGTCGGTTGAATTCTGATGTACAGTGACTGATGTCGTGTGAATGTACAGTTGTGTGTACAGTAATGTACAGTGGTTGCATGTGGTGATACATGTACGATGTGTGTGTGTCGGTGTGAATGTACAGTGTGGTGTGTAATGTACAGTGTGTGTGAATGTACAGTGTTGTTAATGTACAGTGTGTTGTGTAATGTACAGTGTGTGTGTGTGTATGTACAGTTGTGTGAATGGTACAGTGTGTGTGTAATGTACATGTGGTGTAATGTACAGTGTGTGTGTGAATGTACAGTGTGTAGAGTCTGACAGTTGGTTGAATTACTGTCAGCAAGTCTGAAATATGTTCGGTATTAGGAATGTACCATCAACTGTCATTAATTACAGTCATGTGTGTACATTTGATGAAACAGTGTCATGTTCTCGGCAGCATCGCCGGTTGTAGGAGATCTCTGCAGCACATCGCTCGGTGTCAGAGATCTCTGCATGCATATCGCCCGGTGTCAGAGATACTGGCAGTGCATCGCTCGGTGTCAGGAGATCTCGGCAGCACATCGCTCGGTGTCAGCAGATCTCGGCAGTCATCGCCCGGTCTGGGATTCAGTCGATGTCAGGTCTCGGCAGCACATCGGTCTAGCGTCTCGGAAATCGCCGTCTAAGATCCTGACATATGCTCTTGTCCAGATTGGCAACATACCGGTCAGAACTCGGAATGCCTTAGGAGATCTCGGCAGCACATCGCCCGTGTAGGAGATCTCGCAGCACATCACTCGTGTCAGAATCTCGCAGCATATCGCCCGGTTGGAGATCTCGCGCAATCCTCGTGTCAGGAGATCTCGGCAGCACATCGCTCCGGTGTCAGGAGATCTCGGCAGCATGCATCGCTCGGTGTCAGGAGATCTCGGCAGTGCCATCGCTCGGTGTCAAACGCAGCAAGAATCTCGGCAGCACATCGCGCAGGTCTGCGATGTCAGCTCGAGCATCCTCGTGTCAGCAGATGCAATCGCCCGGTCTCAGCAGATCTCATGGCAGCACATCCAGTTCAGGAGATCTCGGCAGCACATCGCTCGGTCAGTACGGCAGATCTCTCGCATGCAGACATCGCCCGTCTGAGATCTCTGGTCATCGGCAGAGATCTCGGCAGCACATCGCTCCGGTGTCAGAGATTCGGCAGTGCATCACCTCGTCAGAATCCGCAGCACATCGCCCGGTGTCAGGAGATCTCAGCAGCACATCGCCGGTGTCAGGAGATCTCGGCAGCAATCGCCGTGTCAGAATTCGCAGACATGCCGGTGTCAGGAGATCTCGGCAGCACATCGCCCGGTCTCAGCAGATCTCGGCAGCACATCGCCCGGTCTTAGGAGATCTCTGCAGCATATCGCCCGGTGTCAGCAGATCTCGGCAGCACATCACCCGTGTCAGCAGATCTCGGCAGCACATCGCCCGGTCTCAGGAGATCTCAGCAGCACATCGTCCAGTGTCAGGAGATCTCTGCAGCACATCACTCTATGTCAGGAGATCTCGGCAGCACATCGCTCGGTGTCAGCAGATCTCGGCAGTGCAACGCTCGGTGTCAGGAGATCTCGGCAGTGCATCGCTCGGTGTCAGCAGATCTCGGCAGCACATCGCTCGATGTCAGCAGATCTCGGCAGTGCATCATCGGTCTCAGGAGATCTCAGCAGCACATTGCCCAGTTCAGAGATCTCGGCAGCACATCGCCCGGTGTCAGGAGATCTCAGCAGCAAATCGCCGGTGTCAGGAGATCTCGGCAGCACATCGCCTGGTGTCAGGAGATCTCGGCAGCACATCACCCGATGTCAGGAGATCTCGGCAGCACATCACCCGTTGTCAGGAGATCTCAGCAGCACAGCTCCCGGTCTCAGGAGATCGCGGCAGCACATCGCCCGGTGTCAGGAGATCTCGGCAGCAGCACATCACCCGATGTCAGGAGATCTCGGCAGCACATCACCCGATGTCAGGAGATCTCGGCAGCACATCGCCCGGTGTCAGCAGATCTCGGCAGCACATCGCCCGGTGTCAGGAGATCTCAGCAGCACATCGCCCTCCTCACATCAATTTTTTCATCAATCGGTATAAACAAATGCAGAACGTTGTATGTGTCTCTAATGTTTTCATTATTCAGGTTAATGATTTATTCCCAGTATTGAGAATATTTGCAGTCAGAAGGGTGTGGCTTGTATTGGCCCCTCCCACCTGACACCTGACTCTTGTCCTCTCCAGACTGTGCAGAACAGTAAGAGAAGAGGAAGAAGAGGAAGAAGAGGGAGAATGTCCGGGGAGCGAGGACGAGCCGCCATCCTGCTGCTTTTGTTCCAGTTTCCTCTTCTGCAGGCGGCCAAGATCCTCACATTGTCCTTTGTAGGTGAGTCCTGCTCCTGCTCCTGGTCTAAGTCCTGGTCTAAGTCCTGGTCTAAGTCTTGGTCCTGCTCCTGGTCTCAGTCCTGCTCCTGGTCTCAGTCCTGCTCCTGGTCCTGGTCTCAGTCCTGCTCCTGGTCCTGGTCTCAGTCCTGCTCCTGGTCCTGGTCTCAGTCCTGCTCCTGGTCCTGGTCTCAGTCCTGCTCCTGCTCCTGGTCCTTCCTTTGCTACATATTTGTGTCTTTCTACCTTTATAGAAATGCCTGAAATAATGCAAAGTCCATAGATATCTCCTCATATTACTGTATAAGAATAGAATGTGGAAAATAGTCTAAACATAGGGACATAAGGTTGGGCTTTTATAACCATTGTTTCTTTAAGGATGTAGCAGAGCTGAGGCTGTCAGATGGAGCTGAGTCACATGAGAACTTGTTGTCTATAGTTTTACATGGGACTGCAAAATTGCCATAATCAAGTGTTTGATGCTAAAAAGGGCCCTTTAAAAGGGGCCCCAGCATAGATACCCCCATTTCCATCCCCTGCCGTGTCTGCACCCTCAGATCCTGCGCTAGACATAACACAGTATACAGCGGAGGCTCCTGAAAAACATTCATCTCTGCAAATTCTACAACATACCAATAGGTGAGAACTCAGCAGTGACCCTGAACATAGGACTGTCCTGCTCTCAGCTGATACAATGTATCCAGTGTAGACAATGCTCTGTGAGCGAAACACCCCGGACTATAGACTGATACATTGTAACAAACCAGCAGAGATCTGTGCAGCTGATACAATGTATCCAGTGTAGACAATGG
The DNA here is from genome assembly GCA_033576535.1 of Allobates femoralis. Taxonomy (NCBI): domain Eukaryota; kingdom Metazoa; phylum Chordata; class Amphibia; order Anura; family Aromobatidae; genus Allobates; species Allobates femoralis. The sequence continues at coordinate 848,846,191 of JARQOC010000003.1, read as the reverse complement.
AGTCCGGGGTGTTTCGCTCACAGATCTCTGCTGGTTTGTTACAATGTATCAGTCTATAGTCCGGGGTGTTTCACTCACAGAGCATTGTCTACACTGGATACATTGTATCAGCTGTACAGATCTCTGCTGGTTTGTTACAATGTATCAGTCTATAGTCCGGGGTGTTTCGCTCACACAACATTGTCTACACTGGATACATTGTATCAGCTGTACAGATCTCTGCTGGTTTGTTACAATGTATCAGTCTATAGTCCGGGGTGTTTGGCTCACAGAGCATTGCCTACACTGGATACATTGTATCAGCTGTACAGATCTCTGCTGGTTTGTTACAATGTACCAGTCTATAGTCCGGGGTGTTTCGCTCACAGAGCATTGTCTACACTGGATACATTGTATCAGCTGTACAGATCTCTGCTGGTTTGTTACAATGTATCAGTCTATAGTCCGGGGTGTTTTCGCTCACAGAGCATTGTCTACACTGGATACATTGTATCAGCTGTACAGATCTCTGCTGGTTTGTTACAATGTATCAGTCTATAGTCCGGGGTGTTTCGCTCACACAACATTGTCTACACTGGATACATTGTATCAGCTGTACAGAACTCTGCTGGTTTGTTACAATGTATCAGTCTATAGTCCGGGGTGTTTGGCTCACAGAGCATTGCCTACACTGGATACATTGTATCAGCTGTACAGATCTCTGCTGGTTTGTTACAATGTACCAGTCTATAGTCCGGGGTGTTTCGCTCACAGAGCATTGTCTACACTGGATACATTGTATCAGCTGTACAGATCTCTGCTGGTTTGTTACAATGTATCAGTCTATAGTCCGGGGTGTTTCACTCACAGAGCATTGTCTACACTGGATACATTGTATCAGCTGTACAGATCTCTGCTGGTTTGTTACAATGTATCAGTCCATAGTCCGGGGTGTTTCGCTCACAGAGCATTGTCTACACTGGATACATTGTATCAGCTGCACAGATCTCTGCTGGTTTGTTACAATGTATCAGTCTATAGTCCGGGATGTTTCGCTCACAGAGCATTGTCTACACTGGATACATTGTATCATCTGTACAGATCTCTGCTGGTTTGTTACAATGTATCAGTCTATAGTCCGGGGTGTTTCGCTCACAGAGCATTGTCTACACTGGATACATTGTATCAGCTGTACAGATCTCTGCTGGTTTGTTACAATGTATCAGTCTATAGTCCGGGGTGTTTCGCTCACAGAGCATTGTCTACACTGGATACATTGTATCAGCTGTACAGATCTCTGCTGGTTTGTTACAATGTATCAGTCTATAGTCCGGGGTGTTTGGCTCACAGAGCATTGTCTACACTGGATACATTGTATCATCTGTACAGATCTCTGCTGGTTTGTTACAATGTATCAGTCCATAGTCCGGGGTGTTTCGCTCACAGAGCATTGTCTACACTGGATACATTGTATCAGCTGTACAGATCTCTGCTGGTTTGTTACAATGTATCAGTCTATAGTCCGGGGTGTTTCGCTCACAGAGCATTGTCTACACTGGATACATTGTATCAGCTGTATAGATCTCTGCTGGTTTGTTACAATGTATCAGTCTGTAGTCCGGGGTGTTTCGCTCACAGAGCATTGTCTACACTGGATACATTGTATCAGCTGTACAGATCTCTGCTGGTTTGTTACAATGTATCAGTCTATAGTCCGGGGTGTTTCGCTCACAGAGCATTGTCTACACTGGATACATTGTATCAGCTGTACAGATCTCTGCTGGTTTGTTACAATGTATCAGTCTATAGTCCGGGGTGTTTCGCTCACAGAGCATTGTCTACACTGGATACATTGTATCAGCTGTACAGATCTCTGCTGGTTTGTTACAATGTATCAGTCTATAGTCCGAGGTGTTTCGCTCACAGAGCATTGTCTACACTGGATACATTGTATCAGCTGTACAGATCTCTGCTGGTTTGTTACAATGTATCAGTCTATAGTCCGGGGTGTTTCGCTCACAGAGCATTGTCTACACTGGATACATTGTATCAGCTGTACAGATCTCTGCTGGTTTGTTACAATGTATCAGTCTATAGTCTGGGGTGTTGTGCTCACAGAGCATTGTCTACACCGGATACATTGTGTCAGCTGAGAGCAGGACAGTCTTATGTTCGGGGTTACTGCCTCTGTGTAGACTATTCTCATTCACTGACAGCAAACAGATATTGAAAATATTGAAGCCTATAAAATATTAGAATATCACAGCCACTTTTTTGGGATTTTCTGGTGTCAGGATTCTCCATATTATCCTCAGACTTCAGACCATGTGAGTTCCTGGCAGTTGGCCAGAGGCTCAGATTACAGGGCACAGTCACTATGCTCCTACAACCGACTAAAATGCAACTAATAACCCGGTGTCACGCACACAGAGGCGCTACCTGCAGTCACGCACCCCGGAGAACTGCTCAACACATTCCCCATCACTGCTGCATAGTCTTTCTACGAGTCCAGTTACTGCTCCTTAGTTGCAAGCAATATGGACACCAAAGGCGTAACTAGAGTCCAATGGACACTGGTGCAAAATTTGGAGCTGACCGACCACCCCCCCATGCATGTTGGTCAGATGTATGGGTCCTTGTTCTAAATCCTATAAAGACATACGAGTTGCCCCCTTCTTTATGTAATGATGTTCCTCATCCTGGGCTACTTTTGCGTAAACATGTCCCCCATCCTGGTATAAATGTCTCCCATCCTATGCCCCATCCTGGTATATATGTCCCTCATCCTGGTATATATGTCCCTCATCCTGGTATATATGTCTCTCAACCTGGTATATATGTCCACAACTCTGGTATATATATATCTCCCATTCTGGTATGTATGTCCCAATCCTGGCATATATGTTCCTCATCCTGGTATATATATCCCCATCCGGGTATATATGTTCCCTATCCTGGTGTATATGTCCCCCATCATGGTATATTTGTCCCCATCCTAGTATACATGTCTTCATCCTGGTATATATGTCCTTATCCTGGTATATATGACCCCCATCCTGGGCCCCTTCATGATATATATGGCCCCCATCCTGGTATATATGTCTCCCATCCTGAACCCCTTCATTGTATATATGTCCCCAGGTCCCTTCTTCGTATATATAGTCCCCGGTTCTGTCTCTAACCCATAACAAAGCATACTACTCACCCTCCCCGGGTCCCTCGTTGCCCGGTGTCCTCTGTAGCCAGCGCGCAGTGACCGGCAGCTGACATCGGAGTGCGCGTCATTGCACATGAAGTCAGTGTCATATGCCGCCCCAGTCGTGATACCATGAAATAGATGGGCTGGTCAGTTTTTTGATATTTGTATCATACTGCATTCTAACAGAACAATCCATCCACCAATCAGAGATGGTTTAAGTCTCATTATAGCTGGATCCTACCTGCCCTTTAGATTGTAGGCTCTTAGCCTTGGAGGCATTCACGGATAGGGTCCCGACAATGGGGAGCGCCTTGTCATTGGCTGTTGGGCTTATCACGATTTGGCCACATTGTGCACCAAGTACCTCATTATTAACCTAGTGTCTATGACAGTAATGCAGTTCAATATTTCTTATATTCAATGGTTGCTTAGTGCAGCATTGCAGCGTGCAGCTGTATTCACTTTAATTATACCGTATAGAGCAGATTCTTCAGCATGCACCTGTTCACACCGGCCTTGTTCTTGGATGTGCTGGTCAGTTTTTTTATATTTGTTGCCCCTGTACCCCTGAGACCTGCGGGGTCTCTACATGAGAACGTCTGCCCCATTGGATGATATAGAGACAGTCTGGGTCAGTCCTATGGATTCAGTAATTATTCTGATTATATTTTAGGTGGAAGCCACTATCTGCTGATGGACAAGATCTCCCGCATACTACAGAGCAATGGCCACGAGGTCAGAATGTTCCTTCAATTTGGAGGTGGCATGATTCCAGGTAAGTCTGGTGGTAAGACCCGTGACTAATTATAGCGGAGGAGAGTGGTCATAAAAAATTGCACCTAAGATTTAAGGCAAAAAGAAACAGCCAGCAAAGAAAAATTAATTAACACATGCATTAAAATAAAGTAGATACAGTTAAACATAAGGTAAAGATCTTCTGATCCCAGCCTCCCAATGGTGGGACACATACATGAAAATATCTATCTATCTATCTATCTATCTATCTATCTATCTATCTATCTATCTATCTATCTATCTATCTATCTATCTATCATGGGGGAAATAAGTATTTGATCCCTTGCTGATTTTGTAACTTTGCCCCCTAACAAAGCCCTGAACAGTCTATAATTTTAAGGGTCGGTTAATTTTAACAGTGAGACATGGAATATCACAAATAAAATCCAGAAAATCACATTGTCTAAATTATATCAAGGTATTTGCATTATGCAGAGAGAAATAAGTATTTGATCCCTCTGGCAAACAAGACTTAGTACTTGGTGGCAAAACCCTTGTTGGCAGCACAGCAGTCAGACATTTCTTGTAGTTGATGATGAGGTTTCGCACATGTCAGGAGGGATTTTGCTCCACTCCTCTCTGCAGATCATCTCTAAATCATTAAGATTTTGAGGTTGTTGCTTGGCAACTCGGAGCTTCAGATCCTCCTTACGTTTTCTATGAGATTATGGTCTGGACACTTGCTAGGCCACTCCATGACCTTAATGTGCTTCTTTTTGAGCCACTCCTTTGTTGCCTTGACTGTATGTTTTGGGTCATTGTCGTGCAGGAAGACCCAGCCATGACTCATTTTTAATGTCCTGTTAGAGGGAAGGAGGTTGTCACTCAGGATTTTATATTACATGGCTGCATCCATTGTCCCATTGATGCAGTGACGTTGTCCTGTGCCCTTAGCAGAGAAACACCCCCAAAACATAATGTTTCCCCCGCCATGCCTGACTGTGGGGATGGTGTTCTCTGGGTCATATGCAGCATTTCTCTTTCTCCAAACACGGCGAGTTGAGTTAATGCCAAAGAGCTGAATATTAGTCTCATCTGACCACAGCACCTTCTCACAATCACTCTCACAATCACCAAGGAGTCATTGGCAAACTTCAGACGGGGGCACATGTGCCTTCTTCAGCAGTGGGACTTTGCGGCTCTGCAGGATTTTATCCATTACGGTGTAATGTGTTATCAATGGTTTTCTTGGTGACAGTGGTCCCAGCTGCCTTGAGATCAGTAACAAGTTCCCCCCGTGTAATGTTAGGCTGATCTCTCCCCTTCCTCATGATCCTGGATACCCCACCAGGTGAGATCATACATGGAGCCCCAGATCAATGGGGATTGACCTCATTTTGTATTTCTTCCATTTTCTTACTATTACACCCACAGTTGCCTCCTTCTCCCCCAGCTTTTTCTTCCTTATGGTCTTGTAGCCCATTCCAGCCTTGTGCAGGTCTAGGATCTTTTCCCTGACATCCTTACAAAGCTCTTTGGTCTTCCCATGTTGTAGAGGTTAGAGGTGACTGATTCATTGAGTGTGTGGACAGGAGTCTTTATACAGGTGACAATGTAAGACAGCTGTGTGTAATGCAGGTAATGAGGTGATTAGCAGGGGCGGACTGGCCCAGGTGGCAGGGAGGCATTTGTCGGTGGTTCAGTCCTAGTTTAGGGCCACCCCCACACAGTGAGAGTGGCCGCGATTGATAGCGGTACCCGGGACGCAGCAGGTGGGACTGGAGCGGCAGGAGCAGGTGAGTGAGGCAGTGCCAGCACCCCCCCGCTCTGCACTTGGTGGTGATTAGGGATTAGGAGTGTCTAACTGGTCTGTAGGAGCAAGAACACCTGATGGTTGGTGGGGAATCAAATACCTATTTCTCTCTGCAAAATACAAATACATTTATATCATTTAGACAATGTGATTTTCTGGATTTCATTTGTGATACTCTATCTCTCACTGTTACAATTAACCTATCCTTACAATTATAGACTGTTCATGTTTTTGTCAGTGGGCAAAGTTACAAAATCAGCAAGGGATCAAATAATTATTTCCCCCACTGGATTTATCTATGTCATCTTGGAGCATAAAGACTCCCAGTGTATGGCGCAACACAAAGGTAATAATGGGGATAGAACAGGAGGAAGGCTAATAATAGGAATAGGGGAGAGGCGTCACCTCCTGACACTCTCCCGAGGCTGAACCCCATGCTCGCCTAATGTCCCTATATGGATCCTTTCCCCCATCACCGTCACGGTCACTTGTTCTGGATTCACCTTGGTTAGTGTGTAGGCCGGTGAGGACACTAGTCTCACCTCTACAATAATACAACCAGTGGCGTAACTAAAGTCCGATGGGCCCCGGTGCAAAATTTGGACATGGGCCCCCCTCCCCCGCGCACGTACACACGTTGGTCAGATGTACGGGCCCTGTGTAAAATTCCAAATCCTATAAAGACTCACAAATTGACACCTCTTCCCCTTCATTATTTATCAATGTCCGTCATCCTGCTATATATGGTCCTCCTCCTGGAATATGCCCTTATCCTGGTATATATGGTCCTCCATTATAATATAATGCAGCCTCATAGCCCTCTGTATAGTATAATGCACCCTCATAGTTCTCCATATAGTATAATTCATCTCGATAATCCTCCATATAGTATAATGCAGCCTCATAGCCTCCATATAATATAATGCAGTCATATAGCCCTCCGTATAGTATAATGCAGCCTCATAGACCTCCATATAGTGTAATGCAGCATAGTATCCCTCCATGTAGTATAACGCTGCCTCATAGCCCTCCATATATTATAATGCAGCCTACTAGCCCTCCATCTAGCATAATACAGCCTCATAGCCTTCCAGATAGCATAAATTCCCCCAAACACAGACACACTGCTCCCCGTATCACTCACCTCCACACACAGACATACTGCCCCCTGTATAACACCCCCACACAGACATAACAGAAATACTGCCCCTCTATAACCCTCCACAGACATACTGCCCCTGTATAACCCCCACATACAGACATACTGCCCCTGTATAACCCCCCACACCCAGACATACTGCCCCTGTATAAGCCTGCACACACATACATACTGCTCCTGTATAATTCCCCCCACACACACAGACATACTGCCCCTGTATACACTTTACACACACATACTGCCCCTGTATAAACCCCCATGCACCCACAGACATACTGCCCCATACCACCTCCTCACACACATATACAGGCCCCTTCATATCCCACACCCACACACGCAGACATACTTACTGCCCCATACCACCTCCCCACACACACATATTTGCCTCTGTATACTCCCCCACACACACACAGACAGACATACTTACTGCCCCATACCCCCTCCCCAGTAATTGTCAGGATTTTGACTCTTCAGTTCCTCCATGGAGCGCACACCTACCACTCCCAATGGCCGCTACGTCCTGTGATGAGGTCACAGTGTGATGACCTCATCACGGTGTTGCACACAGCGGCCAGTGGGATGACAGAGTTTCCCAGCCGCCATTTAAGTTACAGTACCAGTCCTCTGGTGACTGTGACCAGCTGCCTGGGGACCAGTCTGGGCATACTTGTGCACAGTGACATGGATATGCGTCCTTGGGGGATGCACATCCATGTGAAGCAGGCACTCAGGACGGGGTCGGCGGCTGGTGGGCGCGGGCTCCTGTAACTCCCGGCCCCGTCACAGCTACGACCCCGGTTGTTACGCCCCTGTCCTCCATCTTTCTATATACTGTATATACAGTCTCCCATCCTGCTATATATGGTATATGGTTTCCATCCTGTTAGATAAATATTCTCTGCTGCCTGCCTTCAACAAAAGTCTTCTTCAAATGCTTCTCCCACTGCTCACATTGCATGGTACTGATTCTATGGCATCCCCCCTCCCTATCATCCCCCCCTTCACAGATCCCAAACTTTCCCTGGCAGATCAGTCAATGTCACTAAGGGTGGAGGCACACTGTCATGCATCAAAAACGGAGCGTTTTTAATGCACAACAGCGATGTGAGTGCATTCCGTGTAGTAGTGCGAGTGTGGTGCGAGTGTGGTGCAAGTGTGGTGCGAGGGTAACATGGGCTTTCTTGCGCAAGTGAAACCTCTGACACAGGAAAGCCCGATAGCTATATATCTACAGATAAAGATCTGTAGATAGAATGGCTATGTCAGGCTTTCTTCTGCTTTGACAGCAGCAGATTTTTAATTTCCCGGGGATAACCGGCATGTTAACCCCATCTGCAGCTTCTGTGCGGCATGTCAGCCGGGAGCCAGCAGATGTGGTTGATGTAGTTATGTCAGCTTAAACCCATGCTTCCGTCCTGCCAGGTTGTGTCCGGTTTTGTTCAGACTCCTTGGACACAAACTGACAGGACAGAATGTGTCTGAAGGTGTTAAAAGGCGGCAATTTCAGAACTTCTGAAGTTGAGCAGTTCTATATATATGAATAAATATTATATTCCAAAGTGGACAGCATAAAAATAATAATATAATAATAATAATATAGAAAGAGATTGTAGCCTGTGATCAGGGCCCTCGTTCCTCTCGTATCTGGTGACTTGTGTTACTCTGTATTGTCTCATATATTTTCTGTACCTATCCCCTCTGAATTGTAAAGTGCTGCGGAATACATTTGGCGCTATATAAAGAAAAATCATTATTATTTTAAAGAGATTCTATAACTGGCATCAGGTGGTAAGACACGTGACTAATTATAGCGGAAGAGAGTGGTCATAAAAAATTGCACCTAAGATTCAAGGCAAAAAGAAGCAGGCAGCAAAGAAAAATTCAGTAACCCATGCAGTATTAAAATGAAGTAGATACAGTTAAACATAAGTTAAAGATCTTCTTGTCCCAGCCCCACCAGAGGTCTCCCAATGGTGGGACACACTCATGAGAATATCTATCTATCTATCTATCTATCTATCTATCTATCTATCTATCTATCTATCTATCTATCTATCTATCTATCTGTAGGTGTTTGATTTTCTTACAGTGCCTCGACAGGAGAAATGAAGTATTACACATTACTCATTCTTATTACTGGGTTGTTTGTCTAATACAGGATGGGGCTTTAATACATTTTCCCAATTTTTTCTGATTTATAAATCCTTTAGGTCACCTTCTCCTGCAGAGCCCGTATCCCGTGTCCACCTACTCACTGGGGGAGAAATATCTGCAAGAATTTAAGGACCTTTTCATCGAGAATCAAAAGAGATATCTTAAGGGCCGGTGCGTCTGTAGTAAGGAATAAAAACTTATCACCTATTCTGAAGATAAAGGTCCGTCTACTGGGGATTTAACCGCTGATCACAAGAACAAGGGCTCCATTCCCTCATATGAATTGGCAATTGCGCATGCTCAGTGCAGCTTTTTTTATGGGACTGATAGAGATTTCCATACAGGATTGAATAGAATATGGCTGCTTTTTCCATAAGCAGCACCACTTATCTCCCCCAGGCTGTGCCTGGTATTGCAGCTCAAATAGAACTAAGCTGCAATAACAAACCCATCCTGTGGAGCAGGGTGGCACTTGTCACGATTCTTACGCTCAGTGCATCTAGGGCACAATAAGCGACTGTTTGCTGTCAATATGGAATCAGGGCCGGACTGAGCTGACAGTTTAGTGGGTGACAGCTCAGTCGTTCAATCTGGTACTGAGAGGTACTGGGATATTCAGGCGGTCCCTGTTCTCTGTGATTGCCAAGCTACTTAGCTGAGCTGTTTCTCCCAGATCACTGCCACTCGTAGCAGTCTGTTCAGTGGTGCTTGTTCTGCCAATTGTAGCATTCTGTTCAGTGGTGCTTGTTCTGCCAATTGTAGCATTCTGTTCAGTGGTGCTTGTTCTGCCAGTTGTAGCATTCTGTTCAGTGGTGCTTGTTTTGCCAGTTGTAGCATTCTGTTCAGTCGTGCTTGTTCTGTCAGTTGTAGCATTCTGTTCAGTGGTGTTTGTTCTGCCAATTGTAGCATTCTGTTCAGTGGTGCTTGTTCTGCCAATTGTAGCATTCTGTTCAGTGGTGCTTGTTCTGCCAATTGTAGCATTCTGTTCAGTGGTGCTTGTTCTGCCAGTTGTAGCATTCTGTTCAGTGGTGCTTGTTCTGCCAGTTGTAGCATTCTGATCAGTGGTGCTTGTTTTGCCAGTTGTAGCACTATGCTCAGTGGTCCTTGTTCTGTCAGTTGTAGCATTCTGTTCAGTGGTGCTTGTTCTGTCATTTGTAGCATTCTGTTCAGTGGTGCTTGTTTTGCCAGTTGTAGCATTATGTTCAGTGGTCCTTGTTCTGTCAGTTGTAGCATTCTGTTCAGTGGTGCTTGTTCTGTCATTTGTAGCATTCTGTTCAGTGGTGCTTGTTCTGCCAGTTGTATCATTATGTTCAGTGGTGCTTATTCTGTCAGTTGTAGCATTCAGTTCAGTGGTGCTTGTTCTGCTAGTTGTAGCTTTCTGTTCACTGATTTTTGTTGGCCTGTATGTCTGTACTCTGATTGATCTACTGCTGCCTGACCTTGGACCTCATTCTGACCATGTGTTTGATTAGCAGTTCTGCTCTTATCTGCTACCTTCCAGGTATTCTGACTCTGGACCTGACCGGACTATGCCTCTGTTTATCCCCTTAATCCTTGATGTGCTCTCCAGAAGCCTGACCCCAGAACGCTTGACTACCCTGTCTCACAGCTTGTCATTAAGGACTAGTGTTACAATACTAGATGAAAGCAGCCATGTTTGTTTAGTTCTAGATTACTCCTTTAACAGTGTGAATACTCTTTCTTTTCCTCTCTGTAGAAATGATCTTGGCGCCTTCATGCTCTTTGTGGATGAGCTCTCGTATCAGTGTAATATAACTCTGCATCAATCTGATATATTGCACTTCTTAAAGGAGGAGAAGTATGACCTGGCGGTAATTGATGGCTTCAATCCCTGCTCCTTCCTGGTGGCGGAGAAGCTGGGAGTCCCATACATTGCCTTCTTCCCGGGGATCTTCATGAATGCCGGCCGGGTTGGGGCACATGGTCCTCTGTCCTATGTCCCGTTATTCCAGTCTGGACTCACTGACCACATGGATTTCTTTGGACGGTTGAAGAACACGGTGATGTACTTGGGTTCGTATATGATGGACCGGATGATCGATGCGCCATTCCAGAAGGTGATTGACGAGCATTTCCCTGCCGGCTCCAGGCCATCCATAGCTGATCTGCAACTAAAAGCTGAGCTCTGGATATACAACGTGGACTTCACCATCGACTTTCCACGACCGCTTTTACCGAACATTCAATGCATCGGAGGATTATTGGCCGGACCTGCGAAGCCCGTGACTCCGGTGAGGATCATGCCCAGATTTCTAGTATTTGGAGGAAGGTTTTCTGATACAAAGCTACAAATGTAAAAAGATGATTACACGATAAATCTCTGCATCTCCATGACCACCACTAGAGGGAGCCCTATTGAATATTATGTTTATATGTTTTTTCCAACCTATTGTGGTTAACACTGTATAGGGGGCAATGTGTGTGACACTGTATAAAGGGTATAGTGTCTGACACTGTATAAAGGGTATAGTGTCTGACACTGTATAAAGGGTATAGTGTCTGACACTGTATAAAGGGTATAGTGTCTGACACTGTATAAAGGGTATAGTGTCTGACACTGTATAAAGGGTATAGTGTCTGACACTGTATAAAGGGTATAGTGTCTGACACTGTATAAAGGGTATAGTGTCTGACACTGTATAAAGGGCATAGTGTCTGACACTGTATAAAGGGTATAGTGTCTGACACTGTATAAGGGATATTGTGTCTGACACTGTATAGGGGGCAATGTGTCTGAGACTGTATAAAGGGTATAGTGTCAGAGACTGTATAAAGGATATAGTGTCTGACACTGTATAAAGGGTATAGTGTCTGACACTGTATAAGGGATATTGTGTCTGATACTGTATAGGGGGCAATGTGTCTGACACTGTATAAAGGGTATAGTGTCTGACACTGTATAAAGGGTATAGTGTCTGACACTGTATAAAGGGTATAGTGTCTGATACTGTATAAAGGGTATAGTGTCTGACACTGTATAAAGGGTATAGTGTCTGATACTGTATAAAGGGTATAGTGTCTGACACTGTATAAAGGGTATAGTGTCTGACATTGTATATGGGTCAGTGTGGGTGACACTGTATATGGGGAGTGTGGGTGACACTGTATATGGGGCAGTGTGGGTGACACTGTATATGGGGCAGTGTGGGTGACACTGTACATGGGTCAGTGTGGGTGACACTGTATATGGGGAGTGTGGGTGACACTGTATATGGGGAGTGTGGGTGACAGTGTATTTGGGGCAGTGTGGGTGACACTGTATATGGGGCAGTGTGGGTGACACTGTATATGGGGCAGTGTGGGTGACACTGTATATGGGTCAGTGTGGGTGACACTGTATATGGGGCAGTGTGGGTGACACTGTATATGGGGCAGTGTGGGTAACACTGTATATGGGGCAGTGTGGGTGACACTGTATATGGGTCAGTGTGGGTGACACTGTATATGGGGCAGTGTGGGTGACACTGTATATGGGGCAGTGTGGGTGACACTGTACATGGGTCAGTGTGGGTGACACTGTATATGGGGCAGTGTGGGTGACACTGTACATGGGTCAGTGTGGGTGACACTGTATATGGGTCAGTGTGGGTTACACTGTATATGGGGCAGTGTGGGTGACACTGTATACGGGGAGTGTGGGTGACACTGTATATGGGGCAGTGTGGGTGACACTGTATATGGGGAGTGTGGGTGACACTGTATATGGGGAGTGTGGGTGACACTGTATATGGGGCAGTGTGGGTGACACTGTATATGGGTCAGTGTGGGTGATACTGTATTAGGGGCAATATAGGTTACACTCTATATGGGGCACTATGACAGTATCAGAGGCACTGTATAAAGGACACTGTTGTTGTCCATACAGAAATGACCCCTCATACAACAAAAGTTCTCAGCTGCTGCAGAACCTCATTTTGAAAAAGGAAAGGTAAATTCTGCCATTTGTGTCTGATTTCATCCTATTAATTGGTGCAATCTCTTTCCATAATCCACAGTAGGGGGCGCTCTGTCCCATATACAATATTCCTATTACTGTGTATTCTGCAGGACCTGGAGGACCTCATCGCAGACTCGGGGGACTCCGGCTTCATCGTGGTGACTCTTGGATCCATGATTTCTTCACTTCCAATATTGGAGTTTTTGAAGGAGATGAATGATGGATTCGCCAAGATCCGGCAGAAAGTGATCTGGAGATATGAGGGGGCGCACTGGCCCTTAGACATGGACGTGGCCCCTAACATCAAGCTGGTGGACTGGTTGTCCCAGAACGATCTGTTGGGTAAGAGATCTGTGATCAACTTGTAAAGTGATCTGCTGCAAATCCTCACTTTATGGTAGTTTCTAATTATTACTCTTTCTTCCAGGCCATCCCAAGGTGCGGCTCCTGGTGACACACGGAGGGATGAACAGTCTGATGGAGGCCGTGTATCACGGGGTCCCGGTGGTCGGGATCCCACTTTTCGGAGACCAAAGTGAAAACTTGATCCGCATTAAAGCCAAGAACATGGGAACCTTCATTCTCCCAGGGGAAATGGAGGCCGAGAACTTTGCAAACATCATGCGAGAAGTGATAGAAGATGGCCGGTACGTCTGGTCATCGATTTAACCCCGTATGAGTGTAATGGTACATTGCTGGTAGGAGACCTCAATAGGCTAAAATATTACTGTGCATAGGAGTAATGGTATATCCACAGTGAACGGTATACAGCCATCAAAATATCTGATACATCGGGATCTGGAGAGTGGGGGTGTCCTCTAGAGGGAGCAACATATTGTCTCCAAAATGGTGACAATCACATGGTGCCCCCAAAACATGGCGGGAAAAATGAGTCCCCAAAACAGTGCCAGACACAAAGAGTCCCCAAAACAGTGCCAGACTCACAGTGTCCCCAAAACAGTGCCAGACTCACAGTCTCCCCAAAACAGTGCCAGACTCACAGTGTCCCCAAAACAGTGCCAGACACACAGGGTCCCCAAAACAGTGCCAGACACACAGGGTCCCCAACAGTGCCAGACACATGGGATCTCCAAAACAGTGACAGACACACGGGGTCCTCAAAACAGTGACAGACACACGGGGTCCTCAAAACAGTCCCAGACGTAAAGAGTCCCCAAAACAGTGCCAGACACACAGGGTCCCCAAAACAGTGCCAGACACACAGGGTCCCCAAAACGGTGCCAGACACACAGGGTCCCCAAAACGGTGCCAGACACACGGGGTCCTCAAAACAGTGCCAGACACACGGGGTCTCCAAAGCAGTGCCAGACACACAGGATCCTCAAAACAGTGCCAGACACACGGGGTCCCCAAAACAGTGCCAGACACACAGGGTCCCCAAAACAGTGCCAGACACACGGGGTCCTCAAAACAGTGCCAGACTCACAGTGTCCTCAAAACAGTGCCAGACTCACAGTGTCCCCAAAACAGTGCCAGACACACAGGGTCCCCAAAACAGTGCCAGACACACGGGGTCTCCAAAACAGTGACAGACACACGGGGTCTCCAAAACAGTGACAGACACACGGGGTCCTCAAAACAGTGCCAGACACACAGGGTCCCCAACAGTGCCAGACACACGGGGTCTCCAAAACAGTGACAGACACACGGGGTCCTCAAAACAGTGCCAGACACACGGGGTCCTCAAAACAGTGCCAGACACACGGGGTCTCCAAAACCGTGCCAGACACACAGGGTCTTCAAAACAGTGCCAGACACACGGGTCTCCAAAACAGTGCCAGACACACAGGGTCCCCAAAACAGTGCCAGACACACTGGGTTCCCAAAACAGTGCCAGACACACGGGGTCTCCAAAACAATGCCAGACATACAGGGTCTTCAAAACAGTGCCAGACACACGGGGTCTCCAAAACAGTGCCAGACACACGGGGTCTCCAAAACAGTGCCAGACACACGGGGTCCCCAAAATTGAGCCAGACAAACAAAGTTCTGAAAATAGTGTCAGAAACATGGTGTCCCCAAAACAGTGCCAGACACACGGTATCCCCAAAACAGTGCCAGACACACAGGGTCCCCAAAACAGTGCCAGACTCACAGTGTCCCCAAAACAGTGCCAGACACACGGGGTCTCCAAAACAATGCCAGACATACACGGTCTTCAAAACAGTGCCAGACACACGGGGTCTCCAAAACAGTGCCAGACACACGGGGTCTCCAAAACAGTGCCAGACACACGGGGTCCCCAAAATTGAGCCAGACAAACAAAGTTCTGAAAATAGTGTCAGAAACATGGTGTCCCCAAAACAGTGCCAGACACACGGTATCCCCAAAACAGTGCCAGACAAATGGGGTCCCAAAACAGTGCCAGACTCACAGTGTCCCCAAAACAGTGCCAGACACACAGGGTCCCCAAAACAGTGCCAGACACACAGGGTCCCCAAAACAGTGCCAGACACACGGGGTCTCCAAAACAGTGCCAAACACATGGGGTCCCCAAAACAATGCCAGACACACGGTGTCCCCAAAACAGTCCCAGACACAAAGAGTCCCCAAACAGTCCCAGACACACGGGGTCCCCAAAACAGTGCCAGACACACTAAGTTTGGAAAATAGTGACAGACACATGGTGTCCCCAAAACAGTGCCAGACACATGGTGTCCCCAAAACAGTGCCAGACACACGGGGTCCCCAAAATAGTGCCAGACATAGTGTCTCCAAAACAGTGCCAGACACACAGGGTCTCCAAAACAGTGCCAGACACACAGGGTCTCCAAAACAGTGCCAGACACACAGGGTCCCCAAAACAGTGCCAGACACACAGGGTCCCCAACAGTGCCAGACACACGGGGTCCTCAAAACAGTGCCAGACACACGGGGTCCTCAAAACAGTGCCAGACACACGGGGTCCTCAAAACAGTGCCAGACATAATGTCTCCAAAACAGTGCCAGACACACAGGGTCTCCAAAACAGTGCCAAACACATGGGGTCCCCAAAACAATGCCAGACACACGGTGTCCCCAAAACAGTCCTAGACACAAAGAGTCCCCAAACAGTCCCAGACACACGGGGTCCCCAAAACAGTGCCAGACACACTAAGTTTGGAAAATAGTGACAGACACATGGTGTCCCCAAAACAGTGCCAGACACATGGTGTCCCCAAAGCAGTGCCAGACACACGGGGTCCCCAAAACAGTGCCAGACATAGTGTCTCCAAAACAGTGCCAGACACACAGGGTCTCCAAAACAGTGCTCCTGGTGGTATATATTAGTGAGGACATCAGAATGTATGGGCTCCTGGTGGTATATATTAGTGAGGACATCAGAATGTATGGGCTCCTGGTGGTATATATTAGTGAGGACATCAGAATGTATGGACCTCTGGTGGTATATAGGTGCTCAGTGTATACATATAAACTTAATCTGGAAACTTAGTGCCTTCTTTTCTCCCCCAGCTACAAGGCAGCGGCCATGAAGCAGAGTGTCATCTTCCGTTCCCGCCCGTTCCCCCCAGACCGGAAGCTATTGGGATGGGTGGAGCACATCCTCCGATCCGGTGGAGGCGGCCATCTTCATCCTTATTCCTACCAGCAGCCCTGGTACCAGCAGCACCTCCTGGACGTCATCCTCTTCATCACCACCATTGTCGCTGTCATCATCTACCTCGTTGTGAAAGTTACCAGAGTTCTTATCTCTTTTCTTTCTTCTAAAAACAAACAAAAACAAAACTAAGATTTTTTTTAATTTAAATATTTCAATTTTTTTTTTAAATGTTATAATATTTTAAAATTTATAACTAAAAACTACCTAAACCTTTAAAAAAACACAGCGAAAATGGAATTTCCCTTTTGTAAATGGCCGGTTGGAAGAAAACTATCCACAAAGAGAAGAGGGTTTTGTCATTTCTCATTAATTGCCGTGTATATCCCCCTCCACAATCATTCACATCTCACTAAACTATTAGAATGTCCGATGACTCCAAACAATAGCAGCCGGTAGAGGCCGTCACCGGGTGTTTGTGCAGCCCCCTGCTGTTCTGGGGGGTGTCACTAATTAGAAAACTCTAATTACAGTTAATCAGAGCAGTCAGTGTTGGGTTTGCATTTCAATTAATAATGAAGATAAAAGATGGGAAAATTCTCAATTAGAGAATGGACCACACACTTCCTTAAAAATAATACCCCAAGTCGCCCCTAGGCAGTGCTGACACAACGACTCAACATCTAGTGCCAATTCCATGGGGCCCCAATTAGCCTATCAGGATTCTTTTGTCATGGATTTGCAAGGAATAACAGAGGGACCGGGTCTCCTAAAATGACCCTCAGGCTATGGTGCCCTAGAAGTCCCTTATCACAGACATACTTCTGATGGTGAAGATGTCTGGGCTGCCACCCTTGCCCTGCTCCTGGCCAGTCCCAATCTAATACCCCCTCTTCCCCACCCAGGTGAAGGGGCAGGTCAGGAGTGGTATAACCCCACACAAACAGAACAATGGGGGAAACTAAAGACTCTCACTCATAGCAATGCACACAGAGGTATAACACGATACATGCACAGGAGGAAAATCAGACAAGAGGATTATCACATCACACCAAACAGCACTTCAATAGATCACCAGCAACTGGATCACAACAGCACATGGACTGATATTGCATAGGCTATAGTCGGCCGGGGAAGACAGATTCTACCATCTTAAAAAGGCAGGGAGTGATTGTGATCCTAGAGGTAATCAGGAATCACACAGAGATTCGATTTGTATGTTCTTTCAATGTTCCTGTGGGTTTTGGTTCTCCGCTTTCTTCACGTGTCCTATACGTGTCTTGAGTATTTTACACCAACTGAAAACTAGTTTTTGGGTCCCCTATTAACATGTCCAATGGATATCATAGAGGAGGTACCCCAACCTGACAGGGCTCCCATTCAAGCAAATAATGCACCCCCTAGGCCTGGTGAACCTACGACACACGTAGGCAGTTTCGCTGGCAAGCGGCCAGATGCAGCCGCATACAGGTGTACAGAAGTATGGGGCCGCGTACCAAGAAGGACGTTTTGTCCTCGGCTCCTGCACGGCTGATAAGAATAAGGTGATGCACTTGTCCGGCCTCCAGATCCTGGCACACCTTGATTGACTCTCACTGCTTGCAATCACAGTATCAGCATCCATAGGCGGGACAGGTGTGGCGTCAACGGCGCATTAATGAAGCTGAAATCAAAGTGTCAGCATCCGGAGGCACAGCACAATGACGTCATCACTGTCGTGTTCTGATCACATGATCACAAGCCGGCACTCAGGAGGACGCCGCACACAGGACTCAGTGCTGCAAGCAGGGAGCGATGGAGAGGAACAAGGATAGGTGAGTTACACCGTTTATTATTTTTGTGTGTGCTCTAGAATGGGCGCCATATCCAGGATGGGGGTTAATGCACCTGGATGGGGGGTGCTATATCCCAATATGGGGGGTGTGGGGGCTATATCTAGAATAAGGGCCTTTATACCAGAATGGGGGCCATATCCAGGATGGGGGGTAATGCACCAAGTTTGGGTGGGGGAGCCTATATCCAGGATAAGGGGCTATATACCAGAATGGGGGCCATATCCAGGATGGGGGGTAATGTACCAGGATGTGATGGGTGTATATATCAGTATGGGGGCTATATCCAGCATAAGGGGCTATATACCAGAATGGGCCATAACGTTTTGTTATTACAGCTACAAATATCAGAAAATGATGGGCTTTTCTCGAAGTGACACCACCCGAGTTATGCTCAGTGTTTCAGCAAATTTTGACACACCGAACTCAAAAGGTCGACCATCACTGCCATAGCCCATTATTAATGAAACATGAGTGTAATTATTAAACAAATAACATAACCTTAAGAAAACAAAGATTTACAGCTGATATTCTACCTGATAGAGTCGGTAACTTTTCTTGTCTTTTCCATCTGGCCCAGGCTTTCACGATAACTTCTCCAGCCACAATCACCTACATCGATTACAACACAGACACCTCTGACATCTCACATTTCCAGCCTCGTCCCCATCTATTCCCTAACTGGACAAACTCCTCATCCTACTGATGCCCCAATGCTGAGCCGCTGCTGCTGTATGTGTCCATATTACTGCCCCTGCTGTGTGGTCCAAAAAAGAGCTTCTCTTACTGTCCCATATAAACATGTCACCACTGTGCCCCCACATAATAATACCACCACTGTGTCCCCCACATAATAATACCACCACTGTGCCCCCACATAATAATACCATCACTGTGCCCCCACACAATGTCACCACTGTGTCCCCCACATAATAATACCACTACTGTGCCCCCACACAATGTCACCACTGTGCCCCCACATAATAATACCACCACTGAGTCCCCCACATAATAATACCACCACTGTGTCCCCCACATAATAATACCACCACTGTGTCCCCCACATAATAATACCACCACTGTGCCCCCACATAATAATACCATCACTGTGCCCCCACATAATAATACCACCACTGTGTCCCCCACATAATAATACCACCACTGTGCCCCCCACATAATAATACCACCACTGTGTCCCCCACATAATAATACCACCACTGTGCCCCCACATAATAATACCACTACTGTGCCCCCACACAATGTCACCACTGTGCCCCCACATAATAATACCACCACTGTGTCCCCCACATAATAATACCACCACTGTGTCCCCCACATAATAATACCACCACTGTGTCCCCCACATAATAATGCCACCACTGTGCCCCCCACATACTGATGCCACCAATATGCCCTTACATAATAATACCACCACTGTGCCCCCACATAATAATACCATCACTGTGCCCCCCAAAATAATAATGCTACCACTGTGCCCCTCACATAATAATGTCACCACTGTGCCTCCACATAATAATGCCACCACTGTGCCTCCACATAATAATACCATCACTATGTCCCCCACATAATAATACCACCACTGTGCCCCCACATAATAATACCATCACTGTGTCCCCCACATAATAATACCATCACTGTGCCCCCACATAATAATGTCATCACTGTGACCCCACATAATTATGCCACCACTGTGCCCCTGCACAATAATGACACCACTGTTCTCCCCACATAATAATGCCACTACTGAACCCCACATATAATAATGCCACCGCTGTGCCCCCACATAATAATACCATCACTGTACCCCCCACATAACAATGTCACCACTGTGCCCGCCACATAATAATTCCACTACTATGCCCCCACATAATAGTGCCACCACTTTGCCCCCACATAATAATCCCACCACTATGCCCCCCACATAATAATGTCACCACTGTGCCCCCCACATAATAATGCCACTACTGAGCCCCACATATAATAATGTCACCACTGTGCCCCCACATAATAATTCCACTACTATGCCCCCACATAATAGTGCCACCACTGTGCCCCCCACATAATAATGACACTACTGAGCCCCACATATAATAATACCACCACTGTGCCCCCCACATAATAATACCATCACTGTGCCCCCACATAACAATGTCACCACTGTGCCCACCACATAATTCCACTACTATGCCCCCACATAATAGTGCCACCACTTTGCCCCCACATAATAATCCCACCACTATGCCCCCCACATAATAATGTCACCACTGTGCCCCCCACATAATAATGCCACTACTGAGCCCCACATATAATAATGTCACCACTGTGCCCCCCACATAATAATGCCATCATTGTGCCCCCACATAACAATGTCACCACTGTGCCCCCCACATAATAATGCCACCACTGTGCCCCCCCACATAATAATGTCACCACTGTGCCCCCACATAATATTGCTATCACTGTGCCTCCACGTAATAACGTCACCTCTGTGCCCCCCACATAATAATGCTATCACTGTGCCCCCCTCAATAATGCTATCACTGTGCCTCCCACATAATTCCATCACTGTGCCCTCACATAATAGTGCCGCCACTGTGCCCCCCACATAATAATGCCACCACTGTGCCCCCCACATAATAATACCACCACTGTGCCCCACACATAATAATGCCACCACTGTGCCCCACACATAATAATGTCACCACTGTGCCCCCACATAATGCCACCATTGTGCATTAGGTCTAGTTGTGTAGAGTGGGGAAAATACATATACACCAGGATGGGGGACGTTAGTACAGGATGTTGGACCTTACAGCACATTGAAGTGGGAGGGCAGGCAACTTGTAAGTCTTGAGAGGATTTAGAATGCTACAAAACCCATGAATCTGACCAACATGTGGAGTGGGGGGGTGGGTTGAGTCCAGTGTGACAAAATGGACCCCTTTAATAGGTAATGTAGGAGGATTTCTTATTTATCCCGACAATATTGTATTTTGGTTTGCAAACTTGTAATATGCCACTCATGGGTTACACAAGATTTCTAGGAGCCTGCTAGTTTTTAAAGTGGGTAATGTAAATTATCTACCTTGTGATAAGCAACTCATTGTAAATATAAGTTTTGTAGATGTTTGGTGATGTGGATTTATGTAATACAATTATCTCTCTTCTGTAAAGTCAGAGGAACTTAATCCTGTTAGAATGCCATTGTATTACCATGTGGATTGCTGACTCTATGTAAATGGCCTCAGCCACCATTGTTTAATGTCATGGATTGCAGACTAAACGTATCCTGCTAGGTGCTATGTCAATCAGTATGTGGCTCTCCCTTGACAGAACTTAATCCTACTAACATTCCATTGCTATGTCAATCAGTATATGGCCCCTCCCTTGCCTGCAATACAAAACTGAAGGTAGTCTTATAAACAGCTTGAGATCCAGCCAATGAGAAGACAGTTTTATTCCACCAATCGTGAAGTCTCCAATATCCTGCAATGAGGGCTGAGGGTATATAAGGAGACCTCTTGATTAACCAGGGGAGTTTGATTCTGTCTAGTGACCTCAGTCTAGGGATTTCAGTCCCGGCTAGAGGTGCACTGGACTTGATACAGGCAGCTAATCTAGGATCTTCGGGTCCGATTAGCAGGCCATAACCCCAGGCCTAGGCATTTCGGTGCTGACAAGGGGATCAGAACCTGGATTATAAGACTACAAGGACTTCAGCATCGAATAATCAGATTCAGGTGGGATGACAAAGACTGCATAAGGAAGCCACCCAGGTTGGGACGATCCAGTCACCTGGCTACAGACTTTGCTGTGCTATATTCTAAACCCTGGTGAGCCAGTGGAAGGTTGAGACTCTGTTGCCTGTTACATTATTGTGTTTTGCTGGTTATGTGTTATATGCTGTTAACTGTTT
This sequence comes from Allobates femoralis, assembly GCA_033576535.1. Taxonomy (NCBI): domain Eukaryota; kingdom Metazoa; phylum Chordata; class Amphibia; order Anura; family Aromobatidae; genus Allobates; species Allobates femoralis. Next base: position 848,823,866 of record JARQOC010000003.1, on the reverse strand, counting down.
GGGGATCCAATAAAGCCTTAATATTGTGGTTCCCTCACCCTGTGTTGTCTGAGTAGTGTTCTGCCCACGGTTAAGAAGCTCGGGCGTTCAGTTTAGGGATGAGCCCTGGCCCAGGCTGTCTTGCTAAAGGTGGCTGGGCCAGCGGACGAGAGCCCCCACTGACCCCCGTGTCTCCACATCCAGGTCCAAATTTTGCACCAGGTTCCATTGGACTATAATTACACCACTGTGTATGGACCCTAAAACCATAATGACACAAACCAAAAACTACACATAGTACTGACCAGGGGCGTAACTACAACAGGTGCAGGGGTTGCAATCGCACCCGGGCCCTGGTGCCTAGCGGGCCCCAAAAGTTCCTTTGGCCTATAGGAAAACACTAATGCTATTTAAGATTTGCAATAATTGGGGCCCCATTGGAGTTTTCGCATCGGGGCCCATGAGCTTTCGGTTACGCCACTGTTACTGACCATAACATAAAATAACATATACCTCTTGGGAGATGAGGGGACAATTCAATAGCAAAGAGGGGGCCAGTGTGACTGTGGCACAAGGAGATCTGCAGACTAGTAATACTATTGTCCTTTTTTATTATTTTTTCTCCTTATCTGACAAAGGTAAATATTTATAATATTCTACTGTTAATAATTAATTCTTCTCATTTCCTGACAATATAAAGCCTTGCGGGACCCGAAGGGTTAAAGCTGTGTTGACATTGCCAAGGGGCGGAGCCATACACTGCACAGTTCTGTGTTCGAACGTCTGATGATGCCGTTCCCATAGCAACCTTAGAATGTGTAACTAACCTCAAGTAACAAGCACAGGTGGGCGGGGCAACGTGACAGGCAGCGACCTCCACCAATCACTGAGGAGAATTCTGCCTGCTGAGCCAATCAGACATCCGGAGGGGGCGGGGCTCCTGTCCCTGCTGGATGAGAGCTGCGTCCATAGTAGCAGGTGAAGCTCCTGGCTCTGCTGTGGGAGGACCCACCCTGCACTGAAGGTGACATATAGAATCTATATAGATAGTCTATAATGGACATTGCTTTCATCCTTTGCTCTTTATGTCTCTTCTTGCACTTTTTGAAGCTACTTCTGCAGCCTCTTAGAGATGATGTAAAAAGTTCTAACTGTCCAGAAGCCCATAGAGAAGATGGGAAACCACCCCATAGCTACTAATCAGGGCCCTTGGGTGACACAGTCTCAGGGGCCCCTCTTTGCTTTCTATTTTTCCTCCTCATCTTCCAGGATCTATTGTATAACCTTTTTATTATTCGGTCTATAGGGTTGTATTGGGGCTCATTATTGGTGGCACGATCTGCGGTTTTCATGGTTGTCATGTAGGGGTAACGGGCGTAAATGCAACAGGTGCAAGGGTTGCCCCGGAGTCTAGGGGGCCCCAAAAGTTCCTTTGACCTATTGAAAAAGACTTGCAATAACTGGGGGTCCTGCTGGAGCTTTCGCATTGTTTTCCCCTGAGCTTCAAGTTACGCCACGGTGTAAATAAGACTTTGTGATCTCTATTTATTCCATTTTGGGGTGGAGAATTGACCCTAAACCAGTGATTTTGATCAGTGGTGTAACTAGGTTTTATGGCGCCCAGGGCAAAGATCCAGTCTGGCGCCCCCCCCAGAGTAGGTGAGGAGCGGGGGGGCTGTCAGCTTTCAGCCCCGCCGCCCGGTGGCCTTAGGTGGGGGCTGTTAGCCTTCAGCCCCGCCGCCCCTGCAGCCTTAGGAGCTGGGGGGGTGCTGTCAGCCTTTCAGCCCCACCGCCCCTGCAGCATCAGGGGCAGACGGGGACAGGGGGAAGTTACTGTCCCAGCAGCCTTGGTTGAGGAGAGGGAGGGCGCTGCCGGCGCCCCCCCTCTGTGTTGTGCCCGGGGCAAAGGGTCCGGCTGCACCCCCTAGATACGCCCCTGATTTTGATAACAAACTCATTTTTGCATTCATGCTATGTGATACATAAAACATTTTCTTAGTTCCGGACAGATATGCACAGGGCGATATCTTATCAAATATGTTACATTATATTTTAAATGTAGGGAAATTTCAGCTTCATATAAATATATATATATTGTAAAACAAGAAACACTGGGAACTTTTGAGGGTTCGGTCTATATATATATATATATATACAGGAGCATCTCAATGAATTAGGATATCATCAAAAAGTAATTTATTTCAGTAATTCAATACATAAAGTGAAACACATATATTATATAGAGTCATTACACACAGAGGGATCTGTATCAGGTGTTTATTTCTGTTAATGGTGATGGTTATGGCTTACAGCAAATGCAAACCCAAAGGTCATTGTTTCAGAAAATTAGAGTAGTGAGGATAAAGGGTTAAAAACCGCGCTGCCGTATTCCACCAGACATCAAAGGGTGAATATAATATTGGTTTATTAGTCAACATGTATCAGGGCTCCCAGAAACATGGCAATATGATATTGATTTGTCCTGAGAAAGAGGCCAGGGAAGCCTGAAAAGCGTTGACTAATGAATCAATATTATATCCAACCTTTGATGTCTCGTGGAATACGGCAGCAAAGTTTTTAACCCTTTATGCTCCCTTCTCTATATGCACCACGCTGGGGACTGGGGCAGCCGTGATCTGCTTTTATAATGGTTGTGACTCTCACAACCACACAAAGGGAAGCCATTGACAGTGGCAGTGGCGTACCAATGGGGGGCTGGCGGGTGCAGTAGGCAGGGGGGCGCCCCTGGGTCTCCTACTGCAGCCCCTCCCCCCCTTCCCTGCTGTGGGAGCTGGCTTTCTTCTCCACTACACAGCAGCACACTCTGTGCTTACAGGACCTGTAATGATGTCAATGGAGGGGAGGAGTCAGGGATCACATGATCAGCTCCTCCATGAATGCAGGGCCCCACCATGCTGGTCCTCATGATGCTGGATGAGGGGATCGGGTGGGATTTACAGTGTGGATGTAGCAGAGCCAAGTGTGTATGAGGTGTAGGGAGCGGAGCTGAGTGTGTACGAGGTGTACGGAGCAGTGCCGTGTGTGTATGAGGCGTACGGAGTGGAGCCGTGTGTGTACGAGGTGTATGGAGCGGAGCCGTGTGTGTATGAGGCGTACGGAGTGGACTCGTGTGTGTACGAGGTGTACGGAGCAGAGCTGTGTGTGTACAAGGCGTACTGAGCGGAGCTGAGTGTGTACGAGGTGTACGGAGCAGAGCTGTGTGTGTACAAGGCGTACTGAGCGGAGCCATGTATATACGAGATGTACGGAGCAGAGCTGAGTGTGTACGAGGTGTACAGAGCAGAGCTGTGTGTGTACGAGGTGTATGGAGCAGAGCCGTGTGCGTATGAGGTGTACGGAGCGGAGCCAAGTGTGTACGAGGTGTACGGAGCAGAGCTGAGTGTGTACGAGTTGTACGGAGTGGAGCCAAGTGTGTATAGGGCATGCGGAGCCGTGTGTGTACAAGGTGTGTGTACCAGTGGTAGCCCCCGCGGTTGCTGCTCCCACTCATATAGTCCCAGCCGCCTCTGCTGGCAGAATTCTTCTCTTGAGTTCCGCCCGCTGCTGTACTTCCTCTGCAGCTTAGCATGGAGGGGAACGATGATGTCATCACTGAGCGCCGCAGTACTGAGATGTGCAGAGCGGCAAAGCAGATGCTGATGAGACTGGACTAGCAAGAAGAGAGGTGAGTATTTTCTTTTTTTTTTTTTAGTCAGTGAGTACAGTGATGGAAAACTATGTAATGTGCAATATAATATAGGAAGAGGAATACTATAGGAAGGGGGTGCTCCTCCTGTCCCCGTTCCTCCTGTCCCCGCTCCTCCCTGTCACCACTCCTCCTGTCCCCGCTCCTCCATCTCTCCTCCTGTCACCGCTCCTCCTGTCTCCGCTCCTCCATCTCTCCTTCTGTCACCGCTCCTCCTGTCCCTGCTCCTCCATCTCTCCTCCAGTCACCGCTCCTCCTGTCACTGCTCGTCCATCGGTCCTCCTGTCACCGCTCCTCCTGTCACCGCTCCTCTGTCTCTCCTCCTGTCACCACTCCTCCTGTCCCCGCTCCTCCATCTCTCCTTCTGTCACCGCTCCTCCTGTCCCCGCTCCTCCATCTCTCCTCCTGTCACCGCTCCTCCTGTCTCCGCTCCTCCATCTCTCCTTCTGTCACCGCTCCTCCTGTCCCTGCTCCTCCATTTCTCCTCCTGTCACCGCTCCTCCTGTCCCCGCTCCTCCCTGTCACCACTCCTCCGTCTCTCCTCCTGTCACCGCTCCTCCTGTCCCCGCTCCTCCATCTCTCCTCCTGTCACCGCTCCTCCTGTCCCCGCTCCTCCCTGTCACCACTCCTCCGTCTCTCCTCCTGTCACCACTCCTCCTGTCCCCGCTCCTCCATCTCTCCTTCTGTCACCGCTCCTCCATCTCTCCTCCTGTCACCGCTCCTCCTGTCTCTGCTCCTCCATCTCTCCTTCTGTCACCGCTCCTCCTGTCCCTGCTCCTCCATCTCTCCTCCTGTCACCGCTCCTCCATCTCACCGCTCCTCCATCTCTCCTCCTGTCTCCGCTCCTCCATCTCTCCTTCTGTCACCGCTCCTCCTGTCCCTGCTCCTCCATCTCTCCTCCTGTCACCGCTCCTCCTGTCCCCGCTCCTCCATCTCTCCTCCTGTCACCGCTCCTCCTGTCCCCGCTCCTCCCTGTCACCACCACTCCGTCTCTCCTCCTGTCACCACTCCTCTTGTCTCTCCTCCTGTCACTGCTCCTCGGTCTCTCCTCCTGTCCCTGCTCCTCCATCTCCACTCCTGTCACCGCTCCTCCTGTCTCCGCTCCTCCATCTCTCCTCCTGTCACCGCTCCTCCTGTCCCCGCTCCTCCCTGTCACCACCACTCCGTCTCTCCTCCTGTCACCACTCCTCTTGTCTCTCCTCCTGTCACTGCTCCTCGGTCTCTCCTCCTGTCCCTGCTCCTCCATCTCCACTCCTGTCACCGCTCCTCCTGTCTCCGCTCCTCCATCTCTCCTTCTGTCACCGCTCCTCCTGTCCCTGCTCCTCCATCTCTCCTCCTGTCACCGCTCCTCCTGTCACTGCTCGTCCATCGGTCCTCCTGTCTCCGCCCCTCCATCTCTCCTTCTGTCACCGCTCCTCCTGTCCCTGCTCCTCCATCTCTCCTCCTGTCACCGCTCCTCCTGTCACTGCTCGTCCATCGGTCCTCCTGTCCCCGCTCCTCCTGTCCCCGCTCCTCCATCTCTCCTCCTGTCCCCGCTCCTCCTGTCCCCGCTCCTCTATCTCTCCTCCTGTCCCCGCTCCTCCATCTCACCGCTCCTCCTGTCCCCGCTCCTCCATCTCTCCCCCTGTCACCGCTCCTCCTGTCCCGGCTCCTTCATCTCTCCTCCTGTCACCGCTCCTCTTGTCTCTCCTCCTGTCACTGCTCCTCGGTCTCTCCTCCTGTCCCTGCTCCTCCGTCTCCACTCCTGTCACCGCTCCTCCGTCTCTCCTCCTGTCACCACTCGTCCATCGCTCCTCCTGTCAATGCTCCTCCTGTCACTGCTCCTCCTGTCCCCGCTCCTCCTGTCTCCACTCCTCCTGTCACCGCTCCTCCGTCTTGCCTCCTCTCACTGCTCGTCCATCGCTCATCCTGTCACCGCTCCTCCTGTCCCCACTCCTCCATCTTTCCTCCTGTCACTCTTGTCCGTCGCTCCTCCTGTCCCGCTCCTCCGTCTCTCCTCTGTCACCGCTCCTCCATCTCTCCTCCTGTCCGCTCTCCTGTCACCGCTCCTCCTGTCACCGCTCCTCCGTCTCACCTCCTGTCACCGCTGTCCATCGCTCCTCCTTTCACCGCTCCTCCTGTCACCACTCCTCCTGTCACTCCCACCTGTCACCGCTCTTCCGTCTCTCCTCCTGTCACCGCTCCTCCTCCCTTTCCCTCCTCCTCCGTCACCGCTCCTCCTGTCCTCCTCCTCCTGTCACCACTCCTCCTGCCCTCCTCCTCCTGTCACCGCTTCTCCTGTCACCGCTCCTCCATCTCCCTCCATTCACCGCTTCTCCTGTCCCGCTCCTCATCTCTCCTCCTGTCACCACTCCTCCTGTCACTCGCTCCTCCTGTCACCGCTTGTCCATCGCTCCTCCTGTCACCGCTCCTCATGTCCCGCTCCTCCATCTCTCCTCCTGTCACTGCTCCTCCTGTCACCCGCTCCTCCATCTCTCCTCCTGCCACTGCTCCTTCTGTCCCCGCTCCTCCATCTCTCCTCCTGTCAGTGGCGCAGGATTCATATCCCGCCAAGCTGCGCCGCTCCGCTGATTGGTTGCCGCCGCAGTGGTGACCAATCAGAGAACTAGCATGGCTTGGCGGGGGATTTGAATCTCACGTCGCACCGTGGCGACCAATGAGAGACGCGGAATTCAAACTGCGACTGCAGCGACCAATCAGCAAAATGGTGTGGCTTGGCGGGAAATATGAATCCCGCGCTGCTGATTGGTCGCTGCTGAGAGCGGCGACCAATCAGCGGCGCGGGATTCATATTTCCTGACACACCGCTCCGCTGATTGATCGCCGCCGTCAGCAGTGCTAGTGTAGTTGAGGGGCTTAAAGTAGGGTCATCATACTGTGCGTATGGAGGAATTCACTGTGGGGGATCATATAGTGTTTGGTGGGGCACTTTTGTTGGCATCACACTTTATGGCAGTAACGAAAGGGGAATCAAGGGGCTTCAATAGGTGGAAAAATGTAACGGGCACAAAATAGAGACTGAGCGACTGAGCATGTGTGGAGCTGTATAGAGAGGAGACAGCATGTGGGGACAGTGTGTCAAGTTTGTGGAGTTTGATGAGGGAGAACGGTGTAAACTGTGGGCAGTATAGCAGGATACAGTGTAGATAGAGGATAGTGTGACCAGGGAGCCCAGTATGGAAAGGAGAGGGCAGTGTGATGAGGAGGCAGTGTGGAGGGTATGTGTCAGAAGAGGGATAGTGTGTAAACCAAATTTTGTGTAGGGAACAGTGAGGAGGAGCAATTATTTATTCTAGGGCACAGTTTAGGGCAGATATTTTTACTTAGGAAAATGTTGATCATTCTGCTATTGTTAAGAGTATCTTGTCGGGATGAGCTGAAGACCGGAGAAGATGGAAATCTGCAGAGATGAACTGCGGATGTGAAAAGTCATCATGGTGTCTGCACAAGATGAAGAAAAGAAAAAGACTACCCTGATCAGAGACAAGGTCATCTATAAGGTACCCGGATGTAAATAATTATTTGTGATAATTACTTATTCTCATCAGTGTTGTGGTTCCTGTATGTTTTTATTGACGGTTGGTAACAACAACCCCCAATATGTCCTCACCATTGCTAATGATGTAGCAGGAGTTGTAGGTTCATGCAGTACATTTGTGTATGGGTCTGACCTGAAATTACAATTGTTTTACCAAGTACTGATGGTGGTACTGATGAGGATTGTGATTTCTGTAATGATAGGGGCTCTATGTATTTCTGTACCTCTGGTGGGTCTGGTTATGTATTTCTGTACTGATGAAGGTTTTGACATAGTGTTTCTGTACCTCTGGTGGGTCTGGTGATGTATTTCTGTACTGATGAGGGTTTGGACTTTGTATTTCCGTACTGATAGGAGTTATATGGATGTATTTCTGTACCTCTGGTGGGACTGGTGATGTATTTCTCTACCTCTAGTGGGTCTGGTGATGTATTTCTGTTCAGATGGGGGTTATATGGATGTATTTCTGTACCTCTAGTGGTCTGGTGATGTATTTCTGTACTGATAGGGGTTATATTGATGTATTTCAGTACCTCTGGTGGGTCTGGTGATGTATTTCTGTCCTGATGGGGGGTATATGGATGTATATCAGTAACATAGTAACATAGTTTTTAAGGTTGAAGGAAGACTTTAAGTCCATCTAGTTCAACCTATAGCCTAACATGTTGATCCAGAGGAAGGCAAAAAAAACCCCATGTGGCAACACTAAGCTCCACATTGGGGGAAAAAATTCCTTCCTGACTCCAGATACGGCAATCAGACTAATTCCCTGGATCAACGCCCTATCAAAGAATCTAGTATATATAACTGGTAATATTATAGTTTTCAAGAAAGGCATCCAGGCCCTTCTTAAATGTTAGTAGTGACTCCCTCATTACACCATCATGTGGCAGAGAGTTCCATAGTCTCACTGCTCTTACAGTAAAGAATCTGCGTCTGTGATTATGATTAAACCTTCTTTCCTCCAGACGTAGAGGATGCCCCCTTGTCCCCGTCTCAGGCCTAAGAGTAAAGAGATCATTAGAAAGGTCTCTGTACTGTCCCCTCATATATTTATACATTATTATAAGATCCCCCCTAAGCCTTCGTTTTTCCAAGCTAAATAACCCCAAGTTTAATAACCTGTCTTGGTATTGCAGACCCCTCAGTCCTCTAATAACCTGTCTTGGTATTGCAGACCCCCCAGTCCTCTAATAACCTGTCTTGGTATTGCAGACCCCCCAGTCCTCTAATAACCTGTCTTGGTATTGCAGACCCCTCAGTCCTCTAATAACCTGTCTTGGTATTGCAGACCCCTCAGTCCTCTAATAACCTGTCTTGGTATTGCAGACCCCTTAGTCCTCTAATGACTTTTGTCGCTCTTCTCTGGACCCGCTCTAGTTCAGCTATGTCTTTCTTATACACCGGAGACCAGAATTGTACACAGTATTCTAAGTGTGGTCGCACTAGTGACTTGTATAGAGGTAAAATTATGTTCTCCTCATGAGCATCTATGCCTCTTTTAATGCATCCCATTATTTTATTTGCCTTTGCAGCAGCTGCCTGACACTGGCCACTAAATGTGAGTTTGTCATCTACCCATACACCCAGGTCTTTTTCAGTGACAGTTTTGCCCAGTGTTTTACAATTAAGCACATAATTATACCTTTTGTTTCCTCTGCCCAAGTGCATGACTTTACATTTATCCCCATTAAAGCTCATTTGCCATTTAGCAGCCCAAGCTTCTAGTTTACATAAATCCTCCTGTAATATAAAATTGTCCTCCTCTGTATTGATTACCCTGCAGAGTTTAGTGTCATCCGCAAATATTGAGATTCTACTCTGTATGCCCCCTACAAGGTCATTAATAAATATATTAAATAGAAGCGGGCCCAACACTGACCCCTGTGGTACCCCACTGTTAACTGTGACCCATTCTGAGGCCGGCTTCAGACTGCGTCTGACATCCGATCCGTGCCTGTCCGCTTGAAGCAGACAGCCGCGACCGGATCAGCACACAGGACCGGGGGGCTATTATGCCCTCCGATCCTGTGTGCATCCGCACGCAGTTCCCGATGCTGATAAGTCAGGACCGCGGGCGCCGCGGTCCTGACCTGTCAGCGGCTGCAGCTGCGTGCGGCTGCACACAGGATCGGAGGGCATAATAGCCCCCCCCGGTCCTGTGTGCTGATCCGGTCCGCGGCTGTCTGCTTCAAGCGGACAGCTACGGATCGGATCAGACACGCAGTCTGAAGCCGGCCTGAGTGTGTTCCATTAATAACCACCCTTTGTTTCCTATCACTAAGCCAGTTCTTAACCCACTTACACATATTTTCCCCTATCCCCATTGCCCTCATTTTATGTATCAACCTTTTGTGTGGCACCGTATCAAAAGCTTTTGACAAGTCCATATACACCACATCCACTGCATTTCCTTGATCCAGTCCAGAACTTACTTCTTCATAGAAGCTTATTAGATTAGTTTGACAGGAACGGTCCCTCGTAAAACCATGTTGATAATGGGTCATGAGGTTATTTTTCTTCAGATACTCCAGTATAGCATCTCTTAGAAAACCCTCTAGGATTTTACCCACAGTAGAGGTTAAGCTTACTGGCCTATAATTTCCAAGTTCAGTTTTTGTCCCCTTTTTGAATATTGGCACCACATTTGCTACGGGTCATTCCTTGTCAAGTGAACGAATGATTATTACCTCTATATTTTTAATTCTTTTGAGATTTTGTTATTTGATAATAGCATGTCAGACAATGCAAAATGTGAAGAGAAAAATTTAAAAAAAAATTTTTTTTTTTTTAAATGATTTTCAAAGTTCGGAAAAAGTGTGAATTTCGCTGTTGCCTGCCTTTACGTTTCTCCTCATAACTCAGGCTAGGAATAAGATAGAGAGACAAAATAAACACCATTCTACTCAGAACTATACAGGCTTTCACCAGATATGTCACAAGAGGATCTTTGTTAATATTTTACCCATGTGATCGCAAGCGCAAAACTTTAAAACGTATTTCCGAAAAATCGGCGCGCTTTAAATATTTCAAAAACTGCCCATGTGTCTGCTTTGCTCTTAGCCACATCTGTACCAAATTTCAAGTTGGGATCGCAATGGGATCATATTTTAACATATTTTACTATTAATAGCGTCAATGGGTCATTCCATATCAAGTGATCTAAATATGAATATTTTTTTTTACCTGACGTCTTTAGATTTTTTTTTTTTCCTTTATGAAGTACTACTTTAGTTAATTACAAATTAAAAGTTTGGAATTTTTTTCTTCATCAGTTAATTTTTTACACATTTTTAAAGTTTAAAAAAAGGGTGAATTTTGGCCTGGTATGACTTTACATTTTTTTTATCTCGGGCTAGAAATAAGATAGAGAAACAAAATAAACACCATTCTACTCAGAACTGTCCAGGCTTTCACCAGATATGTCACAAGAGTATATTTGTTAATTTTAATTTTTTACCCATGCGAATGCAAACGCAACATTTTGAAACGCATTTCCGAAAAAAACGTTTTAATAAAAATTTTCCAAAACTGCCCATGTGTCTTTTATACTCTTAGCCACATCTGTACCAAATTTCAAGTTGGGATCGTGATGGGATCATATTTTAAAATATTTAACTATGGTTAATCTCATTTTTATTAAATTTTGAAAAAACATATGAAAGACATACATTCAATCTTTTAACAAAATCTTGAGACATATAAAATATAGAAAAAGAGAATTCACAAAGTTATTAGTAACTTTAAGATAAGCTGCAAATTTACTTTTGCGCTTATCTCTGGTGCAATATATACTACAATCTAAATATAATTCCAAACACTCAAGTATACAACCTTTCTCAGGGTTTTGAGATGTTCTGATGTCAAGGGGACAAGCAGCCCCAGCAGAATGATTTTTATCACTTGGCCCCTTCTAACAGGTTGACCACGTAAGTGGGTCATTACCCGTTGAGGCCTAGTTGGAATAGTCTATCAACTGGTGTACCGGAAAGGAAGGGCGAAATATTAATGATCTACTCACAGCTCAGAGTTTCCGATACCTGTCTAATGTTCACTAGAATTCTGAAGGTATAGGTGTAGAAAGGAAATACCTAGACTGAATGTATCAGATGGGAAGAAAAGAGAGATAGAAAAGAAGAGAGAGAGAGAAGAGAAACAAAAACCATTAGAAAAAGTTATACTGGGAAAGAAAAGCCACGTAAGAAAAAAAGAAAAAAAGGAGGGGGGGGACGGGTGAGGTATGGGAAGGAGAAAGGGTACTCATCCCACTGGCTCCCCATCAGCCAGAGGTCGAGCCATATTATCTGTGCTGGAAAAGATACTCCTACATTCTGCAGAGTCGTGCAAAAGAATCCATTCAACCCAAATCCCTAAGAATTTGTTCCGAGATCCCGACGCTTCAGCTGTGAGCTCCTCCATTCGATATATGTCCATCAATTCTTTGAACCAATCAAGTAGAGATGGAGCCCGGCTTGATTTCCAGAACCTCGGGATCACAGCACGAGCAGCCGAGATGCAAAAGCGGAGAATATCCCTCTTCTGTAGCCCAATAGGACCTGGAAAAATGGATAACATTGCCGATTCTGGGCAGCATTCGGCTTGTTTACCTGTTATCCGGGCGTATGCATTGAAAACCTCAGACCAGAACCGCCGGATTTTCCCACAACTCCACCAAATGTGTATCATTGTACCCTTCTCTTCCCCACAGCGCCAGCAGGTATCAGGGGTTCCAGGGAACATGTTCCGGAGTGTCGTCGGGCACAAGTACCATCTAGTGAGCAGCTTATAGCTTCTTTCTTGTGCAGAACAAGCGCTAGCTAGTGAGTGAGTAAATATAAAGCATTTCTGCCAATTAGCTTCTGAAATGCTACACCCCAATTCCCTCTCCCAAGCACGTTGGAAGTAAAGGGTGCCCTGCTCTCTCATGGACCCTAAGGCCTGGTATAGAACTGATATTTTGCGCCTCGGTGGAGCCTCCAGTTGGAATAACCTCTCCAATACGTTGGGCGTCAATCTTACCCTGCAAGAGTGGTCAGCTGAATATAAGTATGCTCTGTATTGGAGAAATTCGAATCACTTAAGAGGTCTCGTAGGTTCTTTGAGTTGTAGCTCTGCCAACGGGGGCAAACCACCACTGGACAGTGTCTGTCCTACTCGGGTGTCATCCACAATCCGCCAACATAAAAATCTCTGCCTGTCAAATCTGGGTGGGAAAGATGGGTTGGAAAAAAGGGGAGTCAAAGGGCTAAGTCTGTCGTTTAAGCGGAGGGTTTTCGTCACTAGGTGCCATACCTTCAAGGTGTTTCTGGTCATGTCTGTCAAAGGTACTAGGTCTGTGGAGTCTTTAGGGGAAATCCAAAGCAGGTGTTTCAGCGGAATCCCCAAACCCTCTTGCTCCACCCCTACCCATTTCTTGGAGGACGCATGATAATGCCAATCTAGAGCTCTAACAAGAGAGGAAGCCACAAAGTACGCTCGTATGTTGGGTAGTCCAACCCCTCCTTTGGTCTTGGGGAAGGATAGGATATTCATTCGCAATCTGGACCTCTTGCCCCCCAGACAAATCTAAGGATCATAGATTGCATTTTGGAGAGGAAGCCTCTATCCAATAGAACAGGAACTGTCTGAAAAGTATATAAGAGTCGGGGCAAGACATCCATCTTGACTACGTTTATTCTCCCGAACCAGGATAGCTTTAATTGTCTATAGGAGGTAAATGCCGATTCCGCGTTAGTCAAAAGGGGTTGATAATTTAAATTGAATATTTGTTTAAGATCTTTTGGTATAAGGACTCCCAAGTACTTAATGGCTTCTACTTTCCATTTAAATGGGAACTGTTTAGATAGATGAGAAACCAATTCTCCAGGCAAAGAAATATTGAGTGCCTCGGTTTTGGAGCAATTCACTTTAAAGTTGCTCAATTGGCCGAACCGTTCAAACTCCATTAAGACCGAAGGGATGGAGACCAGGGGCTGGGAGATGTAAAGTAGCAGGTCATCTGCAAATAAGGCTAATTTGTGATGACTCTGTCCCAGCTTGACCCCATGGACGCATTCATTGGACCTAAGTGCAAAATATTTAACTATTATAGTGTCAATTCAAAAGTCACCAAGAACACAATCAGTCATTTTTTCACAATTGCCCGTCAATAGTTTGAATTTGATTTAAAGAAACATAGTCTTGTAACATCTCAAATGAAAGCTGTTACCGTTCTGAGTAAAATGATGCCTCTCCCACTTCATTATCTTATTTCTAGCCTGAGATAAAAAAAATGTAAAGTCATACCAGGCCAAAATTCACCCTTTTTTTAAACTTTAAAAATCTGTAAAAAATTAACTGATGAAGAAAAAAAATTCTAAACTTTTAATTTGTAATGAACTAAAGTAGTACTTCATAAAGAAAAAGAATAAAAAAAATCTAAAGACGTCAGGTAAAAAAAATATTCATATTTAGATCACTTGATATGGAATGACCCATTGACGCTATTACTAGTAAAATATGTTAAAATATGATCCCATTGCGATCCCAACTTGAAATTTGGTACAGATGTGGATAAGAGCAAAGCAGACACATGGGCAGTTTTTGAAATATTTAAAGCGCGCCGATTTTTCAGAAATGCGTTTTAAAGTTTTGCGCTTGCGATCACATGGGTAAAATATTAACAAAGATCCTCTTGTGACATATCTGATGAAAGCCTGGACAGTTCTGAGTAGATTGGTGTTTATTTTGTTTCTCTATCTTATTTCTAGCCCGAGATATGATAGAAAATGTAAAGCCATACCAGGCCAAAATTCGCACTTTTTTAAAACTTTACAAATCTGTAAAAAATTAACTGATAAAGAAAAAAATTCAAAACTTTTTTTTTGTAATTAGATAAAGTTGTTCTTCATATAGAAAATTTTTTTAAAAAATCTGAGGACGTCAGGGAAAAAAAATATTCATTTTTGGATCACTTGACATGGAATGACCCTATACGCCAGTCCTGTGGTACAGACCCTGTTATTATGGAATCTTTAAATATTAAAAATAATGGTCTATCTATGGCAGTACTTAATTCCTGCAGCACTCTGGGGTGTATACCATCCGGGCCCGGGGATTTGTCAATTTTAGTGATTTTTAGACGATGCTGTACTTCCTCTTGGGTTAAGCAGGTGACATTTAATTGAGACTTTTTGTTATCACTGATCATATTGTCTGTCATGGGATTTTCTTGTGTAAATACTGTTGAAAAAAAGTCATTTAGCATATTGGCTTTTTCCTCATCCTCATCCACCATTTCACCCAGACTATTTTTAAAGGGGCCAACACCATCATTTTTTAGTTTCTTACTATTTATGTAGTTAAAAAATATTTTGGGATTCTTTTTACTTTCTCTGGCAATGGATCTCTCTGTCTCAATCTTTGCTGCCTTGATTTGCTTTTTACAAATGTTATTTAATTTTCTGTATTTATTTAATGCTTCATCACTACCTACTTGCTTTAATTCCCTAAATGCCTCTAGTGGGTCTGGTGATATATTTCTGTACCTCTGGTGGGTTTGGTGATGTATTTCTGTACTGATGGGGGTTATATGGATGTATTTCTGTACCTGTAGTGGGTCTGGTGATGTAGTTTTGTGTTAATTATTCTGATCCTGTACACATCTAACAATCCATAACTTGTAAGCTTTCCTAATACATGGCTATGCTAATGAAGTGTTGTGCATTCTAACAAGTTAAGGGTTCTATGTATTTATTTGTTAGAGGCATTAAAGGGGTTGTCCCAAGCTTGTGAGTCTGCAGTCACTATGTGTCTCTATGTGACTGCAGACTTCTGAATTGTCACAGAGCGCACACTGCCTGCTGTCAGGATTGTCTGGTGCCGGCGGTGAGAGTGGAAGGTCACGCAACCATAGGTATACAATTTACATACATGCAGTCATGTGCTGACTAGACATGCGAGGCTCCGATCAATGAAATGAATTGAGTGAGGCCGGACACGTCTAGTCAGAATGTGGCCAGAAGTATATAAATCACATGCTTGTGCTCACATGACCGTCCGATCTTACCATTCACATGAGATAATCCTGAAAGTGTGCAGTGCACGCACCATGAGAATTTGGAGGCCTGCAGTCACCTCGACTTTCATCTCAAACCTGGACAAGTCCTTTAATTATTACATTAAACACCTTAGCCCGCTCCTAACAACGTGTAATATACTCACTGTCAGAAACAGCTCTTGCTGGTTCCAGCAGTCACTGGACCTGTAAGTGTAAAAGTCGCATATGGATGATTGGTCACATGACATCTCCTGAGACCGTTGGGGGGGGGGGGTGCCAAACTGAACTCTTGCCCAGGGTGCCAGAACACCTAGATACACCTCTGGCCTCTGATATCTATTTAGGTCATATTTATCTCTCAGACCCTTCATCCTCCCTACTTTAATTGTCTGAGATAATGACCTTTGGGTTTTCATTGGCTGTAAGCTATAATCATCAACATTAACAGAAATAAACACATGATATAGATCCCTCTGTGTGTAATGACTCTATATAATATATGTGTGTCACTTTATGTATTGAATTACTGAAATAAAGTCACTTTTTGATGCTATTCTAATTCATTGAGAGGCTCCTGTATATGGATGGTCTTCAGCACACTTAATCATGAAGGATGATATTCTGATGCCCTCTGTTACGTGACACAACTCTCCATGCTGGTGTGGCACCCCAGGGTCTAAGTGCCACTGTGTCATCGCTGCCTCCGGGTGGTGGTTTCACGCTGAGAGCAACAACGGGTCTTCTCATCAGGCAACCCACACACACACTCACAACACCTTCTGCCTCCAGGCCAGAAGAGGGAGACCGAGCCCGGGTTCAGCACCCCTATAAATTCTGGTCTTGGGCGGAGCCAGTTAGTGCGGTTCCTGGGAGGACTGTGAAGAGGACCTGGGAGTAAAAGAGCAGTGCTAAGCTCATCTCAGGTGCCGTGTAGTTCCGTTCCTAGGAGGACTGAGGAAGACATCCTGGTGAACTGGAGGCTGCTTAAACTCGTCCCAGGATCGCTGACTCGGTGCCAGGCCTAAGGCTAGGGTCTGAGGAGAGTCACAGGAACACACCTGAGGAGCCGAGCGACACCGTGCTCACCTCAGAGGAAGGCGTAGAGAATGTACACCGGGTCACAGACTGTGCAGGGTCTTATGTCCCAGCAGTCAACACCGAAAGCTGGGGAATTTTAGGTTTCGCAGCCACACAGTGCCTTGAGACACAGCAACGGAAAGAGTTCAGGAACATACACCCATGACCAGGGTTAGAAAGGACTCGAGTTACCTGTCATACCGGCACCTCATAGGACAGGGCCAGTAGCTCAGCTGATGCAGTTGCAGGAGTCAACAAACAAAGCTCAGAAAGGGAGGCAAAGACCCGGCTAGGTGAGAAAAACCCCAAGTTTTTTCTCAGCTAAGACTCAGCGGACAACTGCTCCTAACCGGTAGCATCATCCTCCATAAAGGACTGCTTGAACAACAAAACTGTGAGTCTGCCTAGTGCTTGTGCCCTTCTTCCTGCACCCTACACCCTAAACTACCATCACTGCTCTGGGGACTGCTCTACCCGTGAGAGCCACTCCATCCCAGCTGCCTGCCCATCACCCCGGAGGTTTTGCAGCAGCGGTGGTCCACTATAGCCACACACTACGGGTGGCGTCACAAAACTCTCCCTTCCATAATCCCCTTCCCTTACTAAACCAGAAACTCCCCTTTTTAAGCTGAACCCAGGGTCACAGAAGCGCAGGCTTCAGCCCCTGTAACTCACCAGAGACATTATCGCCTTGTTCCAAGTACCCCACTGCCCTGAGGCCCCTCACTGGTGTTACACATACAGCTAAAGCAGCGCATTTTATCTCTACCGGCTAGCATTCCCTGAAGCCACAACTTTCCCTGGCTAAAATTGCCACTATACCCCACTAGGTAGCTAAAGGTGGTTCAAAGGTAATGGTTGTACTGAACCCCTGTTGCTTTAGGGGACCGAAAAGTCCTATTGCTACTTAAGAAGACAAGTCTTAAAATGGCATAAGGTAGGTCTGGTACAGATTCGGCTGTGTGATCCTATGTCCAAGTTGGATCTAAGGAGGTAACTTTTCTTCCTGCGGAGAGTGACAATCCACCAGAGTCTTCTCCTCTATTATCTTGATAGTTTTGGGTTGCTGATCTTGACCCATTGCGACTTGATTGATGAATGCTCTATAGGAGGATTGATTTGTGCAGTCTAGGTAAGTCCACCAGGTTCTTCTTCAAGCCTAGATAGGTCCACCCTTGTATTTTCCAAGCCTAGATGGGTCCACCATGGTCTTTTCCCAGCCTAGATAGGTCCACCAGGATCTTCTCCAAGCCTAGATAGATCCACCAGGGTCTTCTCCAAGCCTAGATAGGTCCACCAGAGTCTTCTCCAAGCCTTGATAGGTCCACCAGAGTCTTTTCCAAGATTTGATAGGTCCACCAGAGTCTTCTCCAAGCCTTGATAGGTCCACCAGAGTCTTCTCCAAGCCTTGATAGATCCACCAGGGTCTTCTCCAAGCCTAGATAGGTCCACCAGAGTCTTCTCCAAACCTTGATAGGTCCACCAGGATCTTCCCTAAGCCTTGATAGGTCCACCAGGGTTTTCTCCAAGTCTTGATAGGTCTACCAGGGTCGTCTCCAAGCCTAAATAGGTCCACCAGAGTCTTTTCCAAGCCTTGATAGGTCCACCAGGATCTTCCCTAAGCCTTGATAGATCCACCAGAGTCTTCTCCACCATTATCTTGATAGTATCAAGACACCGGGTTGCTGGTCTTCCTCTTCACCTTGTTCCTTCTATTCTTCATGATCTTACGTAGTATTGTGAGTGACCCCCTCCATTAATGAGAAGCCCCCAGACATGAGTGGTCTCGAGGCTTTACTGTTGACTTATGGCAGCACTCACCTTTTTTCTGTGGACAATGATTCTTCCAGATGTTCCAATCAGTCTGAAGGGGCTTCATCAACGAAAATAACTTACTCTAGTCCCTCTACCGTCCACTCCCTGTACTTGCTTCAGAATGGCAATCTATTCTTGATGTTTTTTGTGTATGAGTAGGTCTTTTACTGACTTCTTGACACTATGCCGATCTGCAAAAGGCTTTGCCTCACCGTATGGGAAGATGCATCTCTGCTGAGGACTTCACCACATACTTCAAAAATAAGATTGACCAAACAAGACAAACCTTTATTGTTCCACCACCCCAACCCCTCCATATACCAGACCTCTGCCCCTCCCTCACAACCTCCCTCTTCAACATCACTGAAGGAGAGCATACCCATCTCCTCTGCAAGTCACACCTCACCACCTGTGCACTTGATCTATTCCTTCCCACCTCCTCTCCAACCTCACTAACACACTCATCCTAGCCCTAACCCACCTCCTCATCCTAGCCCTAACCCACCTCCTCAATCTTTCGCTAACTTCTGGTACCTTCCCCTCTGCTTTCAAACATGCCACCATCACATCCATCCTCAAAAAGCCAAATCTTGACCCAACGGCTATGAGGAGCTACCGCACCATATCGCTGCTCCCGTTTGCTTCCAAACTCCTTGAGCAACACGTCCATGTTCAATTCTCCTCCCACCTCTCATCTAACTCTCTCCTTGACAATCTACAATCTGGTTTCCGGCCCCACCACTCCACCGAAACTGCCCTAACCAAAATAACTAATAACTTGCTCACAGCCAAAGCTAACAGACAATTCTCAATCATCCTCCTCCTTCTAGACCTGTCCTCTGCCTTTGACACTCAACCACTCTCTCCTACTACAGATCCTCTCTTTCCCTGGTATCACTGACCTTGCCTTGTCCTGGGTTGCCTCATACCTTTCCCACTGCACATTTAGTGTCTCCCACTCCCACACGACCTCCTCATCCCCTCTCTGTTGGGGTCCCACAAAACTGTCCTGTGGCCCCTACTTTTCTCCATCTATACCCTTGACCTAGGACAACTCATACAGTCCCATGGCTTCCAGTATCCCCTGTACGCTGGTGACACTCAGATCTACCTCTCTGGCCCAGATGTCACCTCTCTGCTGTCCAGAATCCCAGAGTGTCTATCAGCCATATCCTCCTTCTTCTCCTCTCGCTTCCTAAAACTCAATGTAGACAAACCCAAACTCATCATCTTTCCTCCATCTCATCTTTCATCTTCACCACCTGATCTATGTATTATGGTAAATGACATCATGCTCTCTCCCACCCCTCAAATTCGCTGCCTCAGAGTAACTCTTGACTCTGCCTTGTCCTTTAAACCACATCCAAGCTCTCGCCACCTCCTGTCGCCTCCAGCTCAAGAATATTTACCAGAATCCGTCCATTCCTCAATCTACTAAAATTCTTGTACATGCCCTCATCATCTCCCGCCTCAACTACTGCAACCTCCTCCTCTGTGGCCTCCCTGCTAACACTCTTGCACCTTTCCAGTCTGTCCTCAACTCTGCTGCTCAACTAATCCACCTCTCTCCTCGCTACTACCCCTTATCTCCCGCCTGCAAATCCCTCCACTGGCTCCCAATTCCACAATGTATCTAGTGCAAGCTACTAACACTAACCTACAAAGCCGTCCATAACCTGTCCCCTCTTTATATCTCCCAACTAATCTCCCAATATCTTCCCTCACGTAATCTTCAATCCTCCCAAGACCTCCTTCTCCTCCACACTTATCTGTTCCTTACACAATCGCCTCCAAGATTTCTTCTGAATATCCCCCATCCTCTGGAATTCTGCGCCCCAACACGTCCGATTATCCACCATGCTTGGATCTTTCAGACGAAATCTGAAAACCCATCTCTTCAGGAAAGCTACACCCTGCAATGACCGAGCCGCAGCCCCACCACCTCCAGAGCTGCTGCCCCACCGCCTCCAGAGCTGCTGCATTCCTGTCCTACTGTCTCCTCCCCAATATCATGTACATTGTAAGCCCGCAAGGGCAAGATCCTCTCCCCTCTGTACCAGTTTATCATTGTTAATTTGTTTACTGTAAACTATATCTATAATTTTGAATGTAACCCCTCTCATGTACAGCACCATGGAATTAATGGTGCTATATAAATAAATGATAATAATGCACTGACACTTGGCTGCTATCATTTTGGAGCAAGCTCTGCACTAGTGTTGAACTGATCACATAGATGAATCTTATTTAGGACATGGTCTTGGAATACGCAGAACATTTTTGAATGACATTCTTCTCTCATTGAATTTCTTGGTGACCCAATAATGGTTAATTTAGGGGCAATTGTACAAGCAGCAATGTCCTTGCCTGTAAAACCCATAAGATCCAAAGCAATGATGGCTGTACTTGGTTTTTTGGAGGTAACTATATTTAATAGTATAAGACAATGATTTTAAGCACCAACCCCATTATTGCAACCAGTCTGCTCTCATAATTCAATCAGCATGACAGTGATATTTGTTTTTTATTCATTGTATCCAAATTATTTAGCACCATTAACCCCACAGTTCTTTACAGACATTTGCCTTATCCTTATTAACACTTTCTCCTGATGTAAGGAGAACAAAACTGAAATGATAACACTATAGTAACTATAGTTAACCCTATAGTAACTATTCAGTATATGTATTGTTTATTAATTAACTCAATTTTAACTCTATAACCTCCATACTCCAACATAGGTGACAGGATAGAGTCCACTAGGGTAAGGAGTGGTCTTTGTACTTGACTCTAAGTAGAGGACCTCTCCATAATGTCAATGGGTATATTTTGAAAGAATTGTCTTATCTAGATTAGATGGTTACTGGTTATAGCCCAAAGTGATGTAAATACAATGATGTAGGGACAACTTATTAGTTTCCCCTTTTTCTTTGGAAATATTAACAGTTCTTCAACATATCATATAGGTAGAAGCAGAAAAGGCACCGCCATGGGGTAATCCACCACCCCAACAATGCTCCTACAGCTTATATCTTAATTGGGCAGATTGATGTCTCATTCCTTGTAGGGAAGAGGAGTAACCAGAACCTTGACCCGGTTCCTCAATCCAAGAACCAAGTTTAGCACCACAGATTAGCAAGTCTTATCCACAGGTTGTGCCTGGTAATGCAGCTTAGCTCAATTGAAGGTGCTGAAGTGCAATACCACACACAGCTTGTTGGCAGGAGTGATGCTGTTTTGAGAACAAAGTAGTCTTTTTTTTAATCCTGTCCAATGGGACTGTTCTGATGCCCAATATCCTGTTATGCCGGACAGTAAATGGCATTTTGCAAATTCCATTTAATAATGTTTAACTAGATCTGTTAATCAATAACTGAGATCAGACTCAACTTGTGGGAACAGATCTGGGGTGAGATCAAGCTCCAAATTATCAGAACAAAGCCAAAGTGTCCTACGTCCCCCAGTGGTCTCTAATGTGCATGCATCCTACAAATTCAAAGGGGAACCCTCAATCAAAATATATAGCTCTCCAAAACTAGCACAATTCCAAACAATCAAAACCCCGGAGTCAGGCTAATATAATCCAAATTATCAATTTTATTTATTCATAGTTTCAAAAACTGTTCAAAAATGGAGATACAAGACCAAGCTAATGCGAAACGCGTTAGGGGGGCACAGGCAGGTAATACATCTTTACCCCCTTGGTCTTATTCTTGGCACTTATCTTTTGATGTTAATTGGCTATAGGTTCATTGTGGGGCTTGTCATATCGGTTTAATAGGCTCAGTGCATGTTGCATGTAATATAAGGATGAACTCTATATGTATACTTGAATGATGATGTACCAAGTGGGGTATTCCTGCCTTGTGTGTGTTTTTGTATGTCCATTTTTGACCAGTTTTTGATACTATGAATAAATAAAATTGATAATTTGGATTATATTAGCCTGACTCGTGGGTTTTGATTGTTTGGAAGTGTGCATACATCCTGCAGTGATCTCTAATGTGTATACATCCCACAGCGGTCTCTAATGTGCATTTGTCCCACAGCGTCTCTAATGTGCATACGTCCCACAGTGGTCTCTAGTGTGCATTTGTCCCACAGCGGTCTGCATTGTGCATACGTCCTGCAGTGGTCTGTATTGTGCATACGTTTCATAGTGGTCTGTATTGTGCATACATTCTGCAGCCGTCTCCATTGTGCATACGTCCTGCAGCCGTCTCCATTGTGCATACGGCCCGCAGCTGTCTCCCATTGTCTATGCAGCCTGCAGCGGTCTCCATTGTCTATATGGTCCGCAGCCGTCTCCATTGTGTACATGGACAGCAGCAGTCTCTATTGTGTATTACAATTGTGTACAGCCAGCAGCTGTCTCTATTGTGTATTCTCTACTATGTGTATAGCCTGCAGCAGAATTTATTATGTGTTCTCTATTGTGTGTATAGCCAGCAGCAGTCTCTATTGTGTATAAGGCCCGCAGCCGTCTCCATTGTGTATACATCTCGCCGCCGTCTCCATTATCTTTACGCCCCACAGCCATCTCTACTGTGTATACAGTCAGCAGCAGTCTCTGTGGTGTATACAGATATTGTGTATTCATCCCAAAGTAGTCTCAATTGTGTGCTTGTGTGTGTGTATATGTTTGGGTGGAGGTGGAGCTAGGGTGGAGGGTGGGTGGAGTCTCATGGAGCCCCAAACTTTTGCCAGTGAGGGGCTCCGAAATACCTAGTGGCAGTCCTGTCATCTGGTGAAGCTCTTTCTATTCATGTATTTATTTTATTCATACTCCCCCCCCCATCCTCTTCAAACTGCAAATAAAAAGATTCATTCCATCTGTCAATCACAGTGAGTGATCACTTAGTTCTCTGCTGCACACTCCCCATGGAATGAATATTCATGTAGTGACATCACTGCACTGCTCTCCTTTGCAAGCAAACAACCAAAGTGAAAATGAAAGCAAGTGTGAGACACAAAGCCCAGGGGAGGGGTGGATTTATAAATGAACATTTACATACTGCGGACTATTCAGCAGTGAAAGTAATGAGCCAGACTAGTGAAGCAGCTGCCTGCTGGGTGTGAAGATGCTTATAGCAAGAGAACTACAAAGGGTACAGTAATGATGTTTACATATTCTGAGAGGTCTGCCCGAGCTCTATTCAAGGGTACTATAAGTATCATACTGAAAAATGACCTGACAGAGTCCCTTTACAGCCATATTCCAATGTGCAAAAACGCTTCTTCACCAAAATACACAATAGCAATCTGCCCTTATGGTGATTTTTTTCCCTTTTTAAGTGCCTTGATGCTGCACATTTTTTTAAGGCTGTGTTCACACGCTGCGTAAATGGCGCACTTTTTTCGGCCGCGCTTTTGCCAAAAAGCACATCTGCCTCTGCGTTTCCTGGCAAAGTGAATGGAAATTCACTTTTGCCATTCAAAAGCAGCGTTTTTGTGGACACGCTATTGGGGCTGAGCGCGCGTCCATAAATAGATTGATCATGCCAATTCATTTTCTCCGAAAGGTGCGTGCTTCCTCCCATAGGCCCCGTTATAAGGTGCTGAAATACGCATTGTCGTTCACACAATGCTGTATACCAGTGCCTAGAAGCGCGGGCGCAGAGGGAATAGCAGGATGTGATGTCACATGAGAGCAGGAATAATCCTGTTCCCGTGTGACATCTATGTAAATACTTACCCCTCCGCAGACTGTCCCGAGAAGGTGTCCGATCTGTGAAAGGACTTGAATCAGCTGACCGGGCGGCAAACCGATCAGCTGATGTGTCACCTGACAGTATCAGCTGATCAGTTTTGGCCGGCGGTTTAACCCCTTCCTGACCTATGACGTAGGAGGAAGTCTTGGGCCGGTAGGGGGTGTTAAGATGTGAGCTCCGGCACGGAGCTCACATCAAAGCCCCGACATCTCAGCTGATCTCATCAGCTGAGATGGCAGGGTAACAGCACCGATCGGATCCGGGATCTGATCGGCGCTGTTAACCCCTTGGATCCAAGGCGGCCGTGGTGGGGAACGCGCTGTTCCCCGCCTGCTCCGGAGATCCCGCGATAGTATCGCGGGATCTCCGGCGCTCACGTGGCAGCCCGGGGTCCTAGCTAGATCCCGGATGCTGTCAGCGCAGTTTCCTGCTGTGGTTGGCAGGCGCTGCCAACCACAACAGGTCCGCGATTCTGGGAGATACAGATGAGCTGCAGCTCATCTGTATCTCCCAGAAGTGATCAGACTGTGCAGCAGGGTGCCTCTTAAAGAGGCAGTGTAAAAATAAGAATCAATGAAAAAATAAAGTTTTTAAAAACCTGTAAAAAAGAAAAAAAATATAAAAGTTCAAATCACCCCCCTTTTCCCCCAATCACAATAAAAACATTAAAAAAAAAGTACACAAGTTTGGTATCGCCGTGTTTAGAATCACCCGATCTATCATCATATTAAATCCGTTAATGAGAGCCGTAAACTCCGTAACGGAAAAAATGGTCCAAACGCCAAAAATTCCGTTTTTTTGGTCGCTACAACATTGCTATAAAATGCAATAACGGGTGATCAAAACTGCGGATCTCCCCAAAAATGGTATCATTAGAAACGTTATCTCAAGACGCAAAGAATAAACCATCACCCAGCCCCAGATCCTGAAAAATGAGGACGCTACGGGTCGCAGAACATGGCGCAAAAAGTCCGTTTTTTTTTTTTCTTCCAAATTCTGAATCTTTTTTCACCACCTAGATACCAGTAAAGGTATACATGTTGGGTGTCTACGAACTCGTAACGATCCGAGGCATCACCCCGTCATGTTGGTTTTACCATATAGTGAACATGGCGACTAAAATACTCAATAAAACAAACATGTCATTGGACTTTTTTTGCAATTTCACTGCATTTAGAATTGTTTTGCAATTTCCCTGTACACTATATGGTAAAATAAATGATTGCATGTGAAAGTACATCTCGTCCCGCAAATAACAAGCTGTCATATGTCTACATTGACAGAAAAATAAAAAAGTTATGGCTCTTGGAAGCAGGGGAGCAAAAAACGAAAATGAAAAATGAAAAATTCCTGGGTCATAAAGGGGTTAAACCCTCAGCTGATGTGTCAGCAAAGTCCAACAAAATAGTTAAATAATAAAAAAAATAATAATAATAATAATAATAATAATAAAAAAATAATAATAATAAAAGAATAACAATAAAATAAAAAAAATATAAATAATAAATAAAAAATACAATAAAAAAATAAGATAAAAAAAATGATAAAAGAATACAATAAATAAAATGAAATAGGGCTCCCCTGTATGCAGCGTGTGAATGTGGCCTAAAGCTTTTATGGGTTCTCTGTGCCCTCTAGATGGCCGGCACAGCAAGACACGACCACGAGATGGCAATGCAAGCAAAGAAGAACTTGTCCACATGTACAGATCCGGTAGAGAAGCTTCGTCTGCAGTGTCTTTCCCGGGGGTCTTCGGGGATCAAAGGTCTTGGAAGGTGAGCAGACATATGTGGCTCTCACTAGAGTCTATTGCCCTAATGATATTGAGATGGCTCTGCTCATCTGTCCCAGTCTCTATAGGAATGCTTCCAATAGTGATCATTGTTCTCCTCTTCCTGCAGAGTGTTCAAAATCATGGATGACGATAACAACAGGTCATTAGATTTTAAGGAATTTTTAAAAGGATTGAGTGACTATGGGGTGAACATAGACAAGAACGAGGCTCAGCAGCTTTTCGGCGTATTTGACAAAGATGGAAGTGGGACAATAGACTTTGATGAATTCTTGGTCACGTTGCGGGTGAGTGACGGTAATGGAAAAAGGTTAATATTTGTGTGTTTTTGTCATATATGTTAAAAGTAATCAATTATTTTTTAGATTACCCAAAGTCATTGAGCACTCCTTTATGAAATCCATATGCCTTAATAAGTGTAATCCAGATAGTAGAACCCTTCTGTATGACGCATCCATGGGAGCGTCACCTATCAGAATAACAATCGTCGCATAATCCCCTTCCTGCAACACCCGGCCACCAGACTTCCACGTAGCACAGGGCCTTATTCTCTTGTGGATGGTCTTATTTGCCGATAACCTACAAGGTATTAGGTGCACTGTGCACTTCTGTTCTGTAATTTGCCATCAACACTTCAACACTTCATCAGCATTGCACTAGCACTATAGGTGCTGGTACTTCCTTTCCTTATTTCCCAAATTGCATTGCTCTTACCATACTCTAGTAGCTTGTCGGTCCAGAACCGACATCCTACCTCTGTGTTACGCCTTTTTGTATGACAACCAAGAGAGCAGGAACAAAGAGACCAAGACCTGCCTCCACTTCCTGTACAAAGATAAAATCCTGCCTCCATTTCCTGTAGAGAAACAAAGACCTGCCCCCAATTCACATAGATAAATACCAGCACCCACTTCCTGTAGAAACAAAGACCCATCTCCACTTTTTATAGAAACAAACACCTATCTGCACTGGACACACCCCACTTCTTGTAGAGAGACAAATACCCACCCCTACGTTTTACAGAGAGACAAAGACCCACCCCTACTACCTATAGAGAGACAGTGACCCCACTAGATGTGCCACACTTCCTTTAAAACTACAATACCATCCCCACTTCCTTTAGAGAGACAAATACCTGCTCCCATTTCTTGTAGAGAAGCTTACCCGAAAATTCTGTAAAGAGAGAAAGACCCACCCACACTTCCTGTAAAGAGACTAAGAACCACCCACACTTCCTGTAAAGAGACTAAGAACCACCCACACTTCCTGTAAAGAGACTACACTTCCTGTAGACAAAGATTCATTACTTCTTTTAGAGAAACATAGACCCACCCCCGCTTCCTGTATGTAGACTAAGAACCACCCCACTTCCTACCGGATGTCAAAGACACACCCTCACTTCCTGTGGAGAGAGAAAGACCTACCCCACTTCATGTAGAAAGACAAACACCCATCCCACTTCATATATGACAACAAAGCCTTACCCCACTTCATGTAAGAAGGCAAAGAAGCACTCCACTTCATGTAGGAAGACAAAGATCCCACACTGCATGTAGAGAGACAAAGACCTACCCAACTTCATGTAGGAAGACAAAGACCCACCCCACTTCATGCAGAGAGACAAAGACCTATCCCACTTCATGTAGGAAGATAAAGACCCCACACTGCATGTAGAGAGACAAAGACCTACCCAACTTCATGTAGGAAGATAAAGACCCACCCCACTTCATGTAGAAAGACAAAGACCCACCCCACTTAAGACAAAAACCCACCCCACTTCATATATGACAACAAAGACTAACCCCACTTCATGTAAGAAGACAGAGACCCACTCCACTTCATGTAGGAAGACAAAGACCCACCCCACTTCATGTAGGATGACAAAGACCCGCCCTACTTCATATATGAAAACAAAGACCAACCCCACTTCATGTAAGGAGGCAAAGACCCACTCCACTTCATGTAGGAAGACAAAAACCCACCCCACTTCATGTAGGAAGACAAAGACCCACACCACTTCATGTTGTAAGACAAAGACCCATCTCACTTCATGTAGGTGAGACAATGACCCACCCTACTTAATATAGGAAGACAAAGACCCCCCCCCACTTCATGTAGGAAGACAAAGACCCATCTCACTTCATGTAGGAAGACAAAGACCCACCTCACTTCATGTAGGAAAACAAAGATCCACCCCACTTTATGTGGAGAGACAAAGACCCACCCCACTTCATTTAGGAAGACAAATACCCCCACACTTCATGTGGAGAGACAAAGACCCACCCCACTTCATTTAGGAAGACAAAGACCCACTCCACTTCATACAGGAAGACAAAGACCCACCCCACTTCATGTAAGAAGACAAAGACCCCCACACTTCATGTAGAGAGACAAAGACCTACCCAACTTCACGTGGGAAGACAAAGACTTGTGATACCACATTTTTATTTAGTTTTTTATTTAATTAAAAAATGTGATAAAAATAAATTGGGTTTCAGTCACCATATTATGAGAGCCATTACATTTTTAGGGCCATACAACTTTTTGATCTCATTTTAAACCATTTCAGTGGGGAAAGTCAAAGAGACAAAGTTAAAGTACTTATTTATTTTTGCCTTTTCTAATTTTTTTGTTTTTGTCTTATACATATATTGTGATATCTGATTGGTGTGTGCAATTACCAAATATGTAAAAAGTATAAAGTTGTAGAACGTTTGATCATTTATTCACTGATTAATCAGCCACCTTCCTCATTGGGGATTCAGAAAGATGTTCTGCCCCTGGTCCAGAGCGTTGCGGTACACACCTGACTTGATTGTGGACTGTTACTTATGTCGTTTTTAGCCGCCGATGTCCAATGCGAGGAAAGAGATTATCATGCAGGCGTTCCGCAAGCTGGACAAAACTGGGGACGGGGTTGTCACCATTGAGGACTTACGGGGCGTCTATAATGCAAGACACCATCCAAAGTATCAGAACGGGGAGTGGACGGAAGATCAAGTATTTAGGACTTTTCTAGATAACTTTGACTCTCCGTATGACAAAGATGGTCAGGTAAGTGTCATCAGAAAATTGTTAATAAAAGATCAAAAATGAGTGTTCATGGGGTTAGTCTATTAGCTACAATTGGGACAGAAGGATTTGGCATGTGCTTGCCTCTTTTCATGACTCTTGGGCTAGTTGGGTTTGTTCCCCACCCCAGTACAGTTCCTCCGGGGAGGGGACTCCTGCACAGACTACCGAGTAGTAAAGATAAGACCTCACAGAGTTGGGTCCTTTCTCTCCATGGGCCCAGCATGAACCTTATATGCAGCTCCCTCCATGTCACACAACCCCCATATCTCAGCTTCCTATGCCCCCTGTGAATTGGAGAAAATTGCAGTCATATATGATATGGTTGTAAATGCCTTAAAGCTGCTTTCTTACTCCCATGCATGACTTTAAGGGAATCTGTCAGCAGGTTTTTGCTACCTCATCTGAGAGCAACACAATGTAGGCAAGGAGACTTAGATTACTGGGTGCAGCGGTTCTGACAATAAGCTTTTAGATTTAGCTACTGAGAGCGCTGCTTCTGCCCACCCCAGGCTCTCTATAGAGATTGTACATTGACCGTGAGCTGCCAATAAGAGGAGGGGGCGAAGTCAGACAACCTGGCACGAGCCAGCTAGTTCCAGCAATGATAAGGTCCTGATGCTAAAACGAACATCCCAAGTAAACAACACCACAGACCTTGACAAGAGAGGCATCATTGAATTCTCTGTGTTAACCCTTACAGCATATTGTCTTCAGATTAAAATGTATTTATTATTTCTAATACTTATGTAAATTTTTGAATATTTGTAATATATTCCATTGACTTTTTTCTATCTTTTATTCACTGAAAGTGCTGATTTATGCAAACAATTAAAAACAATCACAATATGAAATAGTATATTTTTTAAAATAATTATTGATCCGCCTTTGTAAAGTTATGTGTAAGTTTCTCCATGATCTTATTTTGCTTCCTTCTATCATTTACAGCGTGCTATAAGTGCTGGTTTATCTGCTTGGTTCATGGGTGAATAGTGTTGGGGTATGGAGGCCAGAGAGCAGAGGAACTCACACAGGAGGATGGATTTTGCTAGATCTGCAGGTCAAATCAGCTACTAAGACAACATGAACTAGGCAGATAAACCACCCTCGTGCTCTATGTAAATTGGAGCAGTCATGTCCATTGGTCGTCCTTGTTTTGGCATCTACCACTCCTCCCCGCTGCCAATTGCCGTCCTCTTACTTTGATTGACATGTCTGATACCTCCTGCATCATCCACATAGTCGAGTACAATCTCTTATCTGCTCAGAGACAGCGCTGGATCGCGCATGCAAACTTTGCTCTGCTCTACTGCGAGCAGAGCCTATAACAAAACTGCGCAAGCGCGAGCCACCAGTGTCTCTGCGCAGGCCCTAGATTTCACCTGGGGACGTTGATGATGCCTCCTGAGACATCGATGGCTTGCACATGCACACTTTGCTCTGCCTTACTGCGGACAGAGCCAAAACATAAATGCGCGATGTCTCTGCGCAGGCGTTAGATTACTCCCAGTGATGTGGATGACCCTGAGACATCGATAGATTGCGTATGTTCACTTTGCTCTGCCTTACTGCGGTCAGAGTCTAGCACATAAATGCGCATACACATGGCGATGTGTGCGCCCATTCGTTTTGTCCCAGTGATGTGGATGATGCCTCCTGAGCCATTGATAGCTTATGCGTGTGCACTTTACTCTGTCTTACTGTAGGCAGAGCCTAAAGCATAAGTGCACATGCGCGAGCCAGCAATATCTCTGTGCAGGCATTAGATCTCACTTGGATGATGTCTCCTGAGACATCACCGTCTTGCGCACTTTTAATTTAGGTTCTGTTAGCAGTAGAGCAGAACAAAGAGTGCATGCGCAAGTTGGCGATGTCTCTGCGCAGGTGCAGTATTTTGCAGGAGGTGTTATCCATGTCAATCAAAGCAAGAGGATGGCAACTTCGGCAAAGAAGAGGGATAGACACCGCAACAAGGACGCCCATCACACCTGATTTACATAGAGTGTGAAATAGTTTCAAAAGGTTTTTGGGGGTCTACAGGGGAAGTCAGGGGATAACATACTCCTTTATGGAATGCAGCACAGGACCTGAGGAAGGTGCTGGTCTTGGTTCACACATGAAAAAACTGGTGACCGGTCACTTATATTGGGATTTTTTTTAGTTTTTTTTCTACAAAAATCTGATTAATAATGCAGTAGGGACAACTGTGCGGTGCAAGGACTGTAGAGCCCATTTCTCTGCCCTCAGCT
Source organism: Allobates femoralis (assembly GCA_033576535.1). NCBI lineage: Eukaryota > Metazoa > Chordata > Amphibia > Anura > Aromobatidae > Allobates > Allobates femoralis. The sequence continues at coordinate 848,792,889 of JARQOC010000003.1, read as the reverse complement.
CAGGGCCTTAAGCTGGAGACTTGAGTTATCCAATACAGACAGGTTGCTAGACTGTCAGGCTATGTTCACACGCAGCGTTTTTTCCGCTCTTTTTGCTCAGACATTTTTCCCACGTTTTGCGGCCGCACTTTTTAGCTCCGGTTTAACTCTGCTGAGATCCTGACAATGGGCCTTATATCTGTACTGCAAATCATTATGCAAACACTCAAAACGCTGAAAAGGTGACCTGTCGCCATGAATAACGTGGTCAGATTTTGCTCTTATTTTATTCTCGTTGATCACCTGTGTTTCGGGTTTTCGTGTTCCAGACGTATGGGCCTTCTTTATTAAGTGCAACATGTTTTGGTGTTTGCTAAGGGGATGTGGCTCACAGGCGCGAAAATAGATCAAAGACATAAAAGGACGAATATCACAAGACAAAAAAAGAAAAATGACAAAGAAAAGCAAAACGCAAATGGTAAATCTGTCCCAAACCCTCAGAGCTGGGAAAAAATAATGCTTAAAAACCGGCTTTTTTCAGTACTAAAACATAACAATACATGAATAAATTATTATGGCAGAAGGACACAGTTGGTCATACTAATTTAGATTCATTCTCTGATGACCCTCGTCCGTCTGTACATTATATGGCCATCCAGCGTCTTATGTATGGTGGCTCGATGACCCTGGTCCATCTGTGCATTATATGGCCATCCAGCATCTACTCTATGGCGGCTCGATGACCTGGTCCATCTGTGCATTATATGGCCATCCAGCATCTACTCTATGGCGGCTCGATGACCCTGGTCCATCTGTGCATTATATGGCCATCCAGCGTCTTATCTCTTGTGGTTGGATGACCCTGGTCCATCTGTACATTATATGGCCATCCAGCGTCTTATCTATATCTTATCTATGGCGGCTGGATGACCCTCGTCCGTCTGTACATTATATAGCCATCCAGCGTCTTATGTATGGTGGCTCGATGACCCTGGTCGTCTGTGCATTATATGGCCACCCAGCATTTTCTTTATGGCGGCTGGATGACCCTGGTCCGTCTAGGCATTATATAGCCATCCAGCATCTTATCTATGTCTTATCTATGGCGGCTGGATGACCCTGGTCCGTCTGTGCATTATATGGCCATCCAGCGTCTTATCTATGTCTTATCTATGGCAGCTGGATGACCTGGTCCGTCTGTGCATTATATGGCTATCCAGTGTCTTCTTTATGGCGGGTGGATGACCCTCGTCCGTCTGTACATTATATGGCCATCCAGTGTCTTCTTTATGGCGGCTGGATGACCTTGGTCCATCTGTGCATTATATGGCCATCCAGCGTCTTATCTATGGCATATCAATGACCCTGGTCCGTCTGTGCATTATATGGCCATCCAGCATCTTATCTATGGCATCTCAATGACCCTGGTCCGTCTGTGCATTATATGGCTATCCAGCGTCTTATCTATGGCATCTCAATGACCCTGGTCCATCTGTGCATTATATGGCCATCCAGCGTCTTATCTATGGCGGCTCGATGACCCCGGTCCATTTGTGCATTATATGGCCATCCAGTGTCTTCTCTATGGCGGGTGGATGACCCTGGTCCATCTGTGCATTATATGGCTATCCAGCGACTTATCTATGGCAGCTGGATGACCCTGGTCCGTCTGTGCATTATATGGCTGTCCAGTGTCTTCTCTATGGCGGGTGGATGACCCTGGCCCATCTGTGCATTATATGGCTATCCAGTGTCTTCTCTATGGCGGGTCAATAACCCTGGTCTGTCTGTGCATTATATGGCCATCCAGCGTCTTATCTATGACATCTCGATGACCCTAGTCCATCTGTGCATTATATGGCCATCCAGCATTTTCTCTATGGCGGCTCGGTCACCCTGGTCCGTCTGTGCATTATATGGCCATCCAGCATCTTATCTATGGCATCTCGATGACCTGGTCCGTCTGTGCATTATATGGCCATCCAGCATCTTATCTATGTCTTATCTATGGCGGGTGGATGACCCTGGTCCGTCTGTGCATTATATCGCCATCCAGTGTCTTATCTATGTCTTATCTATGGCAGCTGGATGACCCTGGTCCATCTGTGCATTATATGGCCATCCAGCGTCTTCTCTATGGCGGCTGGATGACCCTGGTCCGTCTGTGCATTATATAACTATCCAGTGTCTTCTTTATGGCGGGTGGATGACCCTGGTCCGTCTGTGCATTATATGGCCATCCAGCGTCTTATCTATGGCATCTCAATGACCTGGTCCGTCTGTGCATTATATGGCTATCCAGCGTCTTATCTATGGCGGCTGGATGACCCTGGTCCATCTGTACATTATATGGCTATCCAGCGACTTATCTATGGCATCTCAATGACCCTGGTCCGTCTGTGCATTATATGGCCATCCAGCGTCTTATCTATGGCGGATGGATGACCCTGGTCCGTCTGTGCATTATATGGCCATCCAGCATCTTATCTATGTCTTATCTATGGCGGCTGGATGACCCTGGTCCGTCTGTGCATTATATGGCCATCCAGCATCTTATCTATGTCTTATCTATGGCTGCGGGATGACACTGGTCCGTCTGTGCATTATATGGCCATCCAGCATCTTATCTATGTCTTATCTATGGCTGCGGGATGACACTGGTCCGTCTGTGCATTATATGGCCATCCAGCGTCTTATCTATGTCTTATCTATGGCTGCGGGATGACACTGGTCCGTCTGTGCATTATATGGCCATCCAGCGTCTTATCTATGGCGGATGGATGACCCTGGTCCGTCTATGCATTATATGGCCATCCAGCATCTTATCTATGTCTTATCTATGGCGGCTGGATGACCCTGGTCCGTCTGTGCATTATATGGCCATCCAGCATCTTATCTATGTCTTATCTATGGCTGCGGGATGACACTGGTCCGTCTGTGCATTATATGGCCATCCAGCATCTTATCTATGTCTGCGGGATGACACTGGTCCGTCTGTGCATTATATGGCCATCCAGCGTCTTATCTATGTCTTATCTATGGCTGCGGGATGACACTGGTCCGTCTGTGCATTATATGGCCATCCAGCGTCTTATCTATGTCTTATCTATGGCGGCTGGATGACCCTGTTCCGTCTGTGCATTATATGGCTATCCAGTGTCTTCTTTATGGTGGGTGAATGACCCTAGTCCGTCTGTGCATTATATGGCTATCCAGCGTCTTATCTATGGCGGCTGGATGACCCTGGTCCATCTGTGCATTATATGGCCATCTAGTGTCTTATCTATGTCTTATCTATGGCGGCTGGATGACCCTGTTCCGTCTGTGCATTATATGGCTATCCAGTGTCTTCTTTATGGTGGGTGAATGACCCTAGTCCGTCTGTGCATTATATGGCCATCCAGCGTCTTATCTATGGCGGCTGGATGACCCTGGTCCATCTGTGCATTATATGGCCATCCAGCATTTTCTCTATGGCATCTCAATGACCCTGGTCCATCTGTGCATTATATGGCCATCCAGCGTCTTATCTATGGTGGCTCGGTGACCCTGGTCCGTCTGTACATTATATGGCCATCCAGCGTCTTATCTATGGCGGCTGGATGACCCTGGTCCATCTTTGCATTATATGGCCATCCAGCATCTTATCTATGGCGGCTCAGTGACCCTGGCCCGTCTGGGCATTATATGGCCATCCAGCGTCTTCTCTATGGTGGCTCGGTAGCACGCCGCTACTGGATGGTGGCAACAACCGGGTACATGAGAGAAATGTATCTTGCACCGCCAAATCAACCCGAGGTAGCGGCGTGTGAAGACGGTTGTAGCCACCCGCCAGTGGCAGCACCTGTTTCCGAGCACTGCCCTAAAACAGGTGGTTACCCAGGCGATTGTAGCGAGCTGTATCGGCGTGTAAAGAAGGAACAGAAGGGTTGTTTCGACACCATGCTATGTACCTGGTATGTAGCTGGGGCGTGACACAGGCTCCGGGTTACCGCACCCCATCAGCGATCATTGGTGGAAGCTCCTGCGTTACGATTGGTAGTCGCTGCATAGGGCGGCATATTTAAGGAGCTGACGAGTCACACTACACAATTGCTCGAGCATCATGTATTAATCAGCCTCCTGCGATGCCTGCCCAATCATGGTATTATTGCTTTGTCCAATCATCGTACTGACGTCTCGTAATCCACAATTGTGGCACGCCTATGTGTTGTCCCTGCTGCACCAGGTCCGCCCATATTAGCTGGTTGTAGCGGTGTGTAAATGAGGTAAGGTGCTCTGCAGAAGGTAACTTGAGACACCCGGCGGTGTATCCAGAGATAGATGTAACCTACCGTAGCGCACCTTGTGGCAGCGTGTAAAGGTGGTGCGACTACCTTTTGCAACCGTTTGTGTGTGCTCGTGCACGTGAAGTAGCTGGTTGTTGCCACCATCCAGTAGCGGCGTGTAAAGGTACCATAATGGCCACTTTACACGCGGCTACATTTCTAGCTTATCCACAGGTAACTTATTGGCTGCAGTGAAATCATGGACACATGGTTCTATCTTGTTGCTGTGTACAAATGGAATAATGTCTCCATGATTTCACTGCAACCAGTAAGTTACCTGTGGATAAGCTAGAAATGTAGCCGCGTGTAAAGTGGCCATAAAGGATAATGCCTATGGCATTGATTTTATATTCTTTTTATAATTTTTTTAATATATTTTTATACTTACCGTATATACTCGTGTATAAGCCGTGTTTTTCAGCCCAAAATTTGGGCTGAAAAGTCTCCCCCTCGGCTTATACACGAGTCAATACGGGGGGGGCTGTGTCCGGGGCTGTGTCCGGGGGCTGTGGAGGCTTCAGGAGGCAGGGGGGAGGCTGCTGTATGAGCGGCCCCGTTGCGTGGGGCCGCTCATTAAATATGCACTGCTTTCCCCTGTCTATCACCGGCAGGGGAAAGCAGTGCATAACTAATTAAATCCCCCCCCAAGTGCTGGCACCTGCCCCCCCCTTGTAAGGGCCCCCCCCCCGATGGTTATATTACCATTCCGGACTTCTGATCCGCGCCGCTCCTCGCTCCTCCTCGCTGCTCCGTCCGTCTTCTACATCTCGGATCTCCGGCCGTCGCAGGCATGTGACGTCATCGCGCGGCCGGGGATCCCGGATGTAGAAGACGGACGGAGCAGCGCGGAGGAGCGAGGAGCGGCGCGGATCAGAAGTCCGGAATGGTAAGAGAAGCGGGGGGGGGGCCCTTGCAAGGGGGGGCGAGGGCCGCTGTGTACCCCCAGGGGCTGCTGGGGACCCCCAGGGGGCTGCTGGGTACCCCCTGGGGGCTGCTGGGGCACCTGCTGGGGACCCCCTGGGGGCTGTTGGTACCCCCAGGGGGCTGTTGGTACCCCCTGGGGGCTATTGGTACCCCCAGGGGGCTGTTGGTACCCCCTGGGGGCTGTTGGTACCCCCAGGGGGCTGTTGGTACCCCCTGGGGGCTGCTGGGGTACCTGCTGGGGACCCCCAGGGGGCTGTTGGTACCCCCAGGGGGCTGTTGGTACCCCCTGGGGGCTGTTGGTACCCCCTGGGGGCTGTTGGTACCCCCAGGGGGCTGTTGGTACCCCCAGGGGGCTGTTGGTACCCCCTGGGGGCTGCTGGTACCCCCTGGGGGCTGTTGGTACCCCCAGGGGGCTGCTGGTACCACCAGGGGGCTGTTGGTACCCCCAGGGGGCTGTTGGTACCCCCAGGGGGCTGTTGGTACCCCCAGGGGGCTGCTGGGTACCCCCAGGGGGCTGCTGGGTACCCCCTGGGGGCTGCTATATGTACCCCTGGGGGCCTGCTGTATACCACTGGGGCTGCTGTATACTACCACTGGGGCTGCTGGGGCTCCTGTATACTACCACTGGGGCTGCTGGGGCTCCTGTATACTACCACTGGGGCTGCTGGGGAATCTGTATACTACCACTGGGGCTCCTGTATACTACCACTGGGGCTGCTGGGGCTCCTGTATACTACCAATGGGGCTGCTGGGGCTCCTGTATACTACCACTGGGGCTGCTGGGGAATCTGTATACTACCACTGGGGCTGCTGGGGAATCTGTATACTACCACTGGGGCTCCTGTATACTACCACTGGGGCTGCTGGGGCTCCTGTATACTACCACTGGGGCTGCTGGGGCTCCTGTATACTACCACTGGGGCTGCTGGGGCTCCTGTATACTACACACTGGGGCTGCTGGGGCTCCTGTATACTACCACTGGGGCTGCTGGGGCTCCTGTATACTACCACTGGGGCTGCTGGGGAATCTGTATACTACCACTGGGGCTGCTGGGGAATCTGTATACTACCACTGGGGCTGCTGTATACTACCACTGGGAAGGCCTGTATACCACACTGCTGGGGTCTGTATACCTGTGCTGGGGTCCACCCTCGGCTTATACACGAGTCAATAGGTTTTTCCAGATTTTTGGGGCAAAAGTAGGGGGTCGGCTTATACACGGGTCGGCTTATACACGAGTATATACGGTAGTTATTTGTATAATGAATGTGTACCTAAAATTTGATCATTAAAATCATTTAGACTTTTTTAATCTAATTGTCTATAGTAGCTGCGCTGAGTCCTACAGATATAAATGATTAAAAGTTCCTGTAAGGTCCTGGCTGTTCAGCCCCAGCCTGACACTGTGCAGACAGTAGAGGGACGTATGAAGCCGCCTGACTGTCTCCACTCCGCACTGTCCTGCATTATTAATCAGATTTTACTGAAATACTGTATAACGTGGGGCTCCGGACCCCCCGGTAAATGACCGTGTAGGTCCTCATTACACAATGTCACAGACTCTTCTGTTCCTTCCTCTCCAGGTTCCGGCTCCTGAGAATAAAGATCTTGTATAACTGTTATCTTCTCCCTGTAACAGGTGACCCCGGAGGAGTTCACTAACTACTACGCCGGCGTGAGCGCCTCCATCGACACAGACGTTTACTTCATCACCATGATGAAGAGCGCCTGGCGGATCTAAGTGTACGGGGTGACTCCGGCCTTACCACTAACCTGTATCACTGATGTTCCTAGATTGCACTAACCTTCACAAATCCTTTAATTACCGTAGTTATATGTCATTTATTACATTTCTCTACTTTTTTTTAGAAGCTTTTTCACGATTATTTGGATTTTTCATGATTATTTGATTTTCTCAAATAAGTGGCGATAGGGTGGAGGATTCCTCTGTGTGCTCATCTGAGTGTATATAATTGTATCATTATGTAATACTATAATTGCCTTCCAGTTCAATTCTGCAATAACTCATTACCACTCTAGCCCACCCTGGATAATGTTCTAACCCAAATCATCACCTTTATGCAACCTGACATATCAGATAGTAATACAAAAACCCCTCTAGACTACCAGGGACATAAAGAAAAAACAACCACCTGACATATCAGAGTGTAATCCAAAACCCCTCCAGACAACCAGGGACATATAGGAAATACAACCACCTGACATATCAGAGAGTAATCCAAAACCCCTCCAGACAACCAGGGACATATAGGAAATACAACCACCTGACATATCAGAGTGTAATCCAAAACCCCTCCAGACAACCAGGGACATATAGGAAATACAACCACCTGACATATCAGAGTGTAATCCAAAACCCCTCCAGACAACCAGGAACCTAAAGGAAATACAAACCACCCAATATATCAGAGTAATCCAAAAAACCTCCTATATACGTGAGATCCACACAGCTTCCTGTATACCTAATGAGCCTCCACATAGCCTCCTATATAAATGGGATCCACACAGCTTCCTGTATACCTAATGAGCCTCCACATAGCCTCCTATATACATGGGATCCACACAGCCTCCTATATACTTAATGAGCCTCCACATAGCCTCCTATATAAATGGGATCCACACAGCCTCCTATATACCTAATGAGCCTCCACATAGCCTCCTATATAAATGGGATCCACACAGCCTCCTGTATACCTAATGAGCCTCCACATAGCCTCCTATATACATGGGATCCACACAGCCTCCTATATACTTAATGAGCCTCCACATAGCCTCCTATATAAATGGGATCCACACAGCCTCCTATATACTTAATGAGCCTCCACCTAGTCTCCTATATACAGCATGAACCCCCACATAGACTCCTATTTACATGAGCCCCACAAAGACTCCTGTATACATGAGCCCCACATAGCTCCTCTATATACAGTTGAACCCCCACATAGCATCCAAAATACAGTATAAAGCCCACATAGCCTCCTATATGCATTATGAGCCCTATGTAGCATCATATACTTTATGATCTCCAGATAGTCTCATATAGCTTTTGAGCTCCCACATAGCCTTATATATACTTTAGGAGCCCACATATAGCTTCTTATGTACGTTCGGAGCCCCACATAGCTTCTTATATACATGAGATCCGCACAGCCTCTTATATACTTTATGAGCCTCTACATAGTCTCCTATAAACAGCATGAGCCCCCACATAGAGTACTGTGTGCTCGAACCCCACATATCCTCCTATATACATGAACCACACATAGCCTCATTGACCTTATAAACACCCACATAGCCTTCTACATAATTTAAGAGCCAACATATAGCTTCCTATATACTTTCAGAGCCCCACATAGTCTCCTATATGCATGAGATTCACACAGCCTCCTTTATATTTTATGAGCCTCCTCATAGCCTCCTATATTCAGTATGAACTCCCATGTAGACGACTATATAGGGCATGAGCCCCACATAGCCTCCTATATGCAGTATGAGCTACACAGAGCCTACTATATACAACATGAGCCCCACATAGCCTCCTATATACAGTATGAGCCACACATAGCCTCCTATATACAGTATGAGCCACACATAGCCTACTATATACAACATGAGCCCCACTTAGCCTCCTATATACAGTGTGAGCTCCCATGTAGACTACTATATAGGGCATGAGCCCCACATAGCCTCCTATATACAGTATGAGCTACACATAGCCTCCTATATACAGTATGAGCCACACATAGCCTACTATATACAACATGAGCCCCACTTAGCCTCCTATATACAGTGTGAGCTCCCATGTAGACTACTATATAGGGCATGAGCCCCACATAGCCTCCTATATACAGTATGAGCCACACATAGCCTCCTACTGTATATATATTAGCCCCTCATAGCCTCCTATATATACATGAGCCTCACGTAGCATCTTATATACATTATGAGTTCCACATAGCCTCCAATATACTCTATGAGCCCCACATAGCCTCCTATATACAGTGTGAGCTCCCATGTAGACTACTATATAGGGCACGAGCCCCACATAGCCTCCTATATACAGTATGAGCCACACATAGCCTCCTACTGTATATATATTAGCCCCTCATAGCCTCCTATATACATGAGCCTCACGTAGCATCTTATATACATTATGAGTTCCACATAGCCTCCTATATACTCTATGAGCCCCACATAGCCTCCTATATACAGTGTGAGCTCCCATGTAGACTACTATATAGGGCATGAGCCCCACATAGCCTCCTATATACAGTATGAGCTACACATAGCCTCCTATATACAGTATGAGCCACACATAGCCTACTATATACAGTATGAGCCACACATAGCCTACTATATACAACATGAGCCCCACTTAGCCTCCTATATACTCTATGAGCCCCACATAGCCTCCTATATACAGTGTGAGCTCCCATGTAGACTACTATATAGGGCATGAGCCCCACATAGCCTCCTATATACAGTATGAGCCACACATAGCCTCCTATATACAGTATGAGCCACACATAGCCTACTATATACAACATGAGCCCCACTTAGCCTCCTATATACAGTGTGAGCTCCCATGTAGACTACTATATAGGGCATGAGCCCCACATAGCCTCCTATTTACAGTATGAGCCACACATAGCCTCCTACTGTATATATATTAGCCCCTCATAGCCTCCTATATACATGAGCCTCACGTAGCATCTTATATACATTATGAGTTCCACATAGCCTCCAATATACTCTATGAGCCCCACATAGCCTCCTATATACAGTGTGCGCTCCCATGTAGACTACTATATAGGGCACGAGCCCCACATAGCCTCCTATATACAGTATGAGCCACACATAGCCTCCTACTGTATATATATTAGCCCCTCATAGCCTCCTATATACATGAGCCTCACGTAGCATCTTATATACATTATGAGTTCCACATAGCCTCCTATATACTCTATGAGCCCCACATAGCCTCCTATATACAGTGTGAGCTCCCATGTAGACTACTATATAGGGCATGAGCCCCACATAGCCTCCTATATACAGTATGAGCTACACATAGCCTCCTATATACAGTATGAGCCACACATAGCCTACTATATACAACATGAGCCCCACTTAGCCTCCTATATACAGTGTGAGCTCCCATGTAGACTACTATATAGGGCATGAGCCCCACATAGCCTCCTATATACAGTATGAGCCACACATAGCCTCCTACTGTATATATATTAGCCTCTCATAGCCTCCTATATACATGAGCCTCACGTAGCCTCTTATATACATTATGAGTTCCACATAGCCTCCTATATACTGTATGAGCCCCACATAGCCTCCTATATACAGTGTGAGCTCCCATGTAGACTACTATATAGGGCATGAGCCCCACATAGCCTCCTATATACAGTATGAGCCACACATAGCCTACTATATACAACATGAGCCCCACTTAGCCTCCTATATACAGTGTGAGCTCCCATGTAGACTACTATATAGGGCATGAGCCCCACATAGCCTCCTATATACAGTATGAGCCACACATAGCCTCCTACTGTATATATATTAGCCCCTCGTAGCCTCCTATATACATGAGCCTCACGTAGCCTCTTATATACATTATGAGTTCCATATAGCCTCCTATATACTCTATGAGCCCCACATAGCCTCCTATATACAGCGTGAGCTCCCATGTAGACTACTATATAAGGCATGAGCCCCACATAGCCTCCTATATACAGTATGAGCTACACATAGCCTCCTATATACAGTATGAGCCACACATAGCCTCCTATATACAGTATGAGCCCCACATAGCCTTCTTATATATTAGCCCCTCATAGCCTCCTATACACATGAGCTCCCACATAGCCTCTTATATACATTATGAGTTCCACATAGCCTCCTATATACTCTATGAGCCCCACATAGCCTCCTATATACAGCGTGAGCGCCCATGTAGACTACTATATAGGGCATGAGCCCCACATAGCCTCCTATATACAGTATGAGCTACACATAGCCTCCTATATACAGTATGAACCACACATAGCCTCCTATATACAGTATGAGCCCCACATAGCCTTCTATATATATTAGCCCCTCATAGCCTCCTATACACATGAGCCTCACGTAGCCTCTTATATACATTATGAGTTCCACATAGCCTCCTATATACTCTATGAGCCCCACATAGCTTATAGTGGTAACATAGAATGGCAGGCAGCTGTGGCTGCAGGGTTGCGGGGGAAAGACACAGTGCAACCCATGGATCAACGTTTTGAGTCCTTTGACTGTCTTGGTCCGTGGGCTGGACTGGAACAGCCGAGGGCAGTTTGCCCGACACTGATATAGAGAGATGCAATCAGAAGTATTCACCCCCCCCCAACACACACACACACTTTGCAAATTCGGTTTATTCGCAGATTGTCTAGACTTTCTGCTGCTTGCAATAAGAACAACGGAAATCTCTGAACACAACTAATCTCACAAGTGGTTTCTCCAAACTCAGCCCAAAATGTCACTTTTACTGCCTACAGCAGACTCACAATACCAATGGAATCAGCCCATAGGAGCACATTTGTCTCCAGCTCCGGATGGAATGATCACAGGCTTCATTGGTTAAGGAGATGTAACACATCAAAGACTTGTGACTGTGACATTTCATTACATGTTAGAAATAAGCCAAAAGGGAAGAGTCCATAAAGTGAAGAGAAAAGATCGCTGTCTCCAGAAACAACATAAACGAGACACAATACAAAGGCCGTGAATGATCCTAGAGATCCAGCTGGAAGAGTTCGAGTTAAAGGGACACCGACGACCTGGGTGTGGCAGAAAGACAAAACCGTCACCGGCTGCTGCCACCAGATTCCTAAGGAAGAAAGTGATCAAAAACCCTGGAATGACTACAGAAGACATCCAGCAAGATCTGGTGGTGGCAGCCGATGTGGGATCGGTTGGCACGGTAAAGGGGCGTACTAAAAACTGAAGGTCTCCATGTCCAAACTGCAAGATATCGCCTCCAGTGACCCAAAAGCACATGAAAAATCTGCTCAAATACGCACAAAACCATAGAAATAAATTCTGGGATTCTGCTTTGAGGAGCAATGGAACAAAATTGGGACTTTTCATACCTAAGGATCAGCAGTAAGTTTGAAGAATGAGGAATGAAGTGTTTGCTGAAAAGAACACTCAGCCTACAGTGAAGCATGGTGATGGTTTAGCAATGTCTACGGTGAAGCATGGCAGTGGCTCGATGATGCTTACAGTGAAGCATGGCGATGATTTGCCAATGTCTACTGTGAAGCATGGCAGCGGCTCAGTGAAGCACGGCGATGGTTTGGCAATGTCTACTGTGAAGCATGGCAGCGGCTCAGTGAAGCATGGCGATGGTTTGGTAATGTCTACGGTGAAGCATGGCAGCGGCTCAGTGAAGCATGGCGATGGTTTGGTAATGTCTACGGTGAAGCATGGCAGCGGCTCAGTGAAGCATGGCGATGGTTTGGCAATGTCTACTGTGAAACATGGCAGCGGCTCAGTGAAGCACGGCGATGGTTTGGTAATGTCTACTATGAAGCATGGCAGCGGCTCAGTGAAGCATGGCGATAGTTTGGCAATGTCTACTGTGAAGCATGGCAGTGGCTCAGTGAAGCATGGCGATGGTTTGGCAATGTCTACTATGAAGCATGGCAGCGGCTCAGTGAAGCATGGCGATAGTTTGGCAATGTCTACTGTGAAGCATGGCAGCGGCTCAGTGAAGCATGGCGATGGTTTGGTAATGTCTACTGTCAAGCATGGCAGTGGCTCAGTGAAGCATGGCGATGATTTGCCAATGTCTACTGTGAAGCATGGCAGTGGCTCAGTGAAGCATGGCGATGATTTGCCAATGTCTACTGTGAAGCATGGCAGCAGCTCAGTGAAGCATGGCGATAGTTTGGCAATGTCTACGGTGAAGCATGGCAGCGGCTCAGTGAAGCATGGCGATGGTTTGCCAATGTCTACTGTGAAGCATGGCAGCGGCTCAGTGAAGCATGGCGATGGTTTGGCAATGTCTACGGTGAAGCATGGCAGTAGCTCAGTGAAGCATGACGATGGTTTGCCAATGTCTACTGTGAAGCATGGCAGCGGCTCAGTGAAGCACGGCGATGGTTTGGTAATGTCTACTGTGAAGCATGGCAGTAGCTCAGTGAAGCATGGCGATGGTTTGACCACGTCTACCTGTGAAGCATGGCAGCGGCTCAGTGAAGCATGGCGATAGTTTGGCAATGTCTACTGTGAAGCATGGCAGTGGCTCAGTGAAGCATGGCGATGATTGGCCAATGTCTACTGTGAAGCATGGCAGTGGCTCAGTGAAGCATGGCGATAGTTTGGCAATGTCTACTGTGAAGCATGGCAGCGGCTCAGTGAAGCATGGCGATAGTTTGGCAATGTCTACTGTGAAGCATGGCAGTGGCTCAGTGAAGCATGGCGATGATTGGCCAATGTCTATTGTGAAGCATGGCAGTGGCTCAGTGAAGCATGGCGATGATTTGCCAATGTCTACTGTGAAGCATGGCAGCAGCTCAGTGAAGCATGGCGATAGTTTGGCAATGTCTACGGTGAAGCATGGCAGTAGCTCAGTGAAGCATGGCGATGGTTTGGCAATGTCTACGGTGAAGCATGGCAGTAGCTCAGTGAAGCATGGCGATGGTTTGGCAATGTCTACTGTGAAGCATGGCAGCGGCTCAGTGAAGCATGGCGATGGTTTGCCAATGTCTACTGTGAAGCATGGCAGCAGCTCAGTGAAGCATGGCGATGGTTTGCCAATGTCTACTGTGAAGCATGGCAGCGGCTCAGTGAAGCACGGCGATGGTTTGGTAATGTCTACTGTGAAGCATGGCAGCGGCTCAGTGAAGCATGGCGATGGTTTGGCAATGTCTACTGTGAAGCATGGCAGCGGCTCAGTGAAGCATGGTGATGGTTTGGCAATGTCTACGGTGAAGCATGGCAGTAGCTCAGTGAAGCATGGCGATGGTTTGACCACGTCTACTGTGAAGCATGGCAGCGGCTCAGTGAAGCACGGCGATGGTTTGGCAATGTCTACTGTGAAGCATGGCAGCGGCTCAGTGAAGCATGGCGATAGTTTGGCAATGTCTACTGTGAAGCTTGGCAGCGGTTCAGTGAAGCATGGCGATGGTTTGGCAATGTCTACTGTGAAGCATGGCAGCGGCTCAGTGAAGCATGGCGATGGTTTGGCAATGTCTACGGTGAAGCATGGCAGCGGCTCAGTGAAGCATGGCAATGGTTTGGTAATGTCTACTGTGAAGCATGGCAGCGGCTCAGTGAAGCATGGCGATGGTTTGGCAATGTCTACTGTGAAGCTTGGCAGCGGCTCAGTGAAGCATGGCGATGGTTTGGCAATGTCTACTGTGAAGCATGGCAGCGGCTCAGTGAAGCATGGCGATGGTTTGGCAATGTCTACTGTGAAGCATGGCAGCGGCTCATTGAAGCATGGCGATGGTTTGGCAATGTCTACTGTGAAGCATGGCAGCGGCTCAGTGAAGCATGGCGATAGTTTGGCAATGTCTACTGTGACGCATGGCAGCGGCTCAGTGAAGCACGGCGATGGTTTGGTAATGTCTACTGTGAAGCATGGCAGCGGCTCAGTGAAGCATGGCGATAGTTTGGCAATGTCTACTGTGAAGCTTGGCAGCGGCTCAGTGAAGCATGGCGATGATTTGGCAATGTCTACTGTGTAGCATGGCAGTGGCTCAGTGAAGCATAGCGATGGTTTGACAATGTCTGTGAAGCATGGCAGTGGCTCAGTGAAGCATGGCGATGGTTTGGCAATGTCTACGGTGAAGCATGGCAGTGGCTCAGTGAAGCATGGCGATGGTTTGGCAATGTCTACTGTGAAGCATGGAAGTGGCTCAGTGATGCTTATAGTGAAGCATGGCGATGGTTTGGCAATGTCTACAGTGAAGCATGGCAGTGGCTCAGTGAAGCATGGCGATGGTTTGGCAATGTCTACGGTGAAGCATGGCAGTGGCTCAGTGAAGCATGGCGATGGTTTGGTAATGTCTACAGTGAAGCATGGCAGTGGCTCAGTGAAGCATGGCGATGGTTTGGCAATGTCTACGGTGAAGCATGGCAGTGGCTCAGTGAAGCTTATAGTGAAGCATGGCGATGGTTTGGCAATGTCTACAGTGAAGCATGGCAGTGGCTCAGTGATGCTTACAGTGAAACATGGTGATGGTTTGGCAATGTCTACAGTGAAGCATGGCAGCGGCTCAGTGATGCTTACAGTGAAGCACGACAGTGGTTCAGTGAAATCTACAGTCAAGTATGGTGGTGACTTGGTAATGTTTACAATGAAACATAATAGTAGGTTTGTGATCCTGACAGTGAAGCATGGCGGAAGCTTGTTGATGCCAACAGTGCATCATGGTGTTGTCTCGGTAATCTTTATAGCAAAGTATGGTGAGGAATTTGTGATGTCTAGAGTGAAGCATGGTGGTGCCTCAGTGATACCTACAAAAATGCATGGGGCACCGTGATAAAACCTAAAAAAAACTATGAATAGATACCCTGAAGTAAGTAAAAAATAATAGTAATAACAGGGTACTTAGTTTACACCATTCTGTTTAAAAGAGCTTAAAAGCCATAAGTTCCCTATGTTTTTTTGCATATATTACTGCTACTTACTTAGTGCAGGATATCTATTATTTGTTTTTATCTTAGGGCCCTTTCACATCTGCGTTTTTCGTAATTCGCGGCAGATGCGGTGAAAAAAACGCATCTGCCGCGTTTACCGCATAACCGTTCCACTTGCGGCGCGGTTGCGGTTTTTTCTATGCAAAGTATAGGCATACTTGCGGCAAGTGCGGTTTTGCACTTGCGGCAGGTGCGGCCGCGAAAAAAAAACGCAGTAAGCCGCGGTTTTTTTTCGCGGCCGCACCTGCCGCAAGTGCAAAACCGCACTTGCCGCACCTGCCACAAGTATGCCTATACTTTGCATAGAAAAAACCGCAACCGCGCCGCAAGTGGAACGGTTATGCGGTAAACGCGGCAGATGCGGTTTTTTCACCGCATCTGCCGCGAATTACGAAAAACGCAGATGTGAAAGGGCCCTTAGGTGTTAGTCTGTTAGTGGTCGCAGTGTGGATGTGCAAGTACACATTGTGCTTAGACTAACATGTGTGCTGGCCCAGTTTTTTGTTTTGGTGGCTCAATGATGCCTTCAGAAAGCAATAGCAGGGGCTTCTTAGTGATAGTTACAGTGAAGCATGGTGGGGGCTCAGTGATGTCTATAGTGAAGAATGGTGGGGGCTCAGTTGTCTGGTGGGTCATGTCTATAGTGAAGCATGGTGGGGGCTCAGTGATGTCTATAGTGAAGCATGGTGGGGGCTCAGTGATGTCTATATTAAGGCATGGTGGGGGCTCAGTGATGTCTATAGTGAAGAATGGTGGGGGCTCGGTGATGTCTATAGTGAAACATGGTGGGGGCTCAGTGATATCTATAGTGAAACATGTTGGGGGCTCGGTGATGTCTATAGTGAAGCATGGTGGGGGATCAGTGATGTCTATAGTGAAGCATGTTGGGGGCTCGGTGATGTCCGTAGTGAAGCATGGTGGGGGCTCGGTGATGTCTATATTAAGGCATGGTGGGGGCTCGGTGATGTCTATAGTGAAGCATGTTGGGGGCTCGGTGATGTCCGTAGTGAAGCATGGTGGGGGCTCGGTGATGTCTATATTAAGGCATGGTGGGGGCTCGGTGATGTCTATAGTGAAGCATGGTGGGGGCTCGGTGATGTCTATAATGAAGCATGGTGGGGGCTCGGTGATGTCTATAGTGAAGCATGGTGGGGACCCAATGATGTCTGTAGTGAAGCATGGCAGTGGCACGCTGATACCTACAGTGAAGCATGGTTATGTCTCGATGTTGCTTTTGGATTTCTGTGCTTACTCTGACACTGGAAATCTGCAGCTTATAAGGGCAAGATGGATTCAATCAAGTATCAAGAAATCCTAGGAAAACACACCATGTGTGCCTTATTGGACCTTCCAACATGACAATAACTCCAAACATACTGCAGAGTCCACCAAGTCTTGGATGCCGAAGAAGTCTTGCAAGATTCTGGAGTGGCCGTCACAGTCGCCTGGACATCATAGAAAATCTTTGGTGGAATATGAAGAAGGCAGGCAACAGCTGTCCCAGGAATATTAGTGATCTGGAGGCCATTGTCTTTGAGTAATGGGCAGACCGAAGCTGGTGTCTGGCAATGGTTATGTTTTCAGCAAAGTCATAACTGCCAGAGGGGCCGCAGGTCATAACAGAAGGGAAGAAAGTCATAACAGCAAGATGAAATGCAGGTCATAACAGCCAAAGGGGAAGCAGATAATAATAGCCAGAGGGGAAGCAGATAATAACAGTCATAGGGAAGCAGGTCATAACAGCCAGAGGGCAGCAAGTCATAACAGCCAGAGGGGAAGCAGATAATAACAGCCAGAGGGGAAGCAGGTCATAACAGCCAGAGGGGAAGCAGGTCATAACAGCCAGAGGGGAAGCAGGTCATAACAGCCAGAGGGGAAGCAGATAATAACAGCCAGAGGGGAAGCAGATAATAACAGTCAGTGGGGAAGCAGATAATAACAGCCAGAGGGGAAGCAGATAATAACAGCCAGCGGGGAAGGAGATAATAACAGTCAGTAGAGAAGCAGATAATAACAGCCTGCGGGAAGCAGATAATAACAGCCTGCGGGAAGCAGATAATAACAGCCTGCGGGGAAGCAGATAATAACAGTCAGTAGGGAAGCAGATTATAACAGCCAGAGGGGAAGCAGATAATAATAGCCAGAGGGGAAGCAGGTCATAACAGCCAGAGGGGAAGCAGGTCATAACAGCCAGAGGGGAAGCAGGTCATAACAGCCAGAGGGGAAGCAGGTCATAACAGCCAGAAGGGAAGCAGATAATAACAGCCAGAGGGGAAGCAGATAATAACAGCCAGAGGGAAGCAGATAATAACAGCCAGAGAGGAAGCAGATAATAACAGCCAGAGGGGAAGCAGATAATAACAGCCAGAGGGGAAGCAGATAATAACAGCCCGAGAGGGGAAGCAGATAATAACAGCCAGAGGGGAAGCAGATAATAACAGCCAGAGGGGAAGCAGATAATAACAGCCCGAGAGGCAGCAGGTCATAACAGCCAAAGGGGAAGCAGATTATAACAGCCAGAGGGGAAGCAGATAATAACAGCCAGAGGACTCTATTACGTACTAGAGACACTTGTCAAAAAGGGGTAAATAATGCTGGGGCTGCAGAACTCAGTGAAAGTTCTATTATGTGCTGAATTTGGAGGAACATCTTGTTATATCTGTTGTGTTCAGCTATTCACATTCTTATTGATTTATTGCAAACCTTTTTTTTTAAACTTTACTGATTAACCAAATTTGCAATGTGAGGGATGAATAATTGTGATGGGATGATTCACATTGGGTCTGCAACTGTTGTTATTGCACCAAATAAAAATGAATTTCACAACTAGTTTTAATTACAAAACTCCTCCCGTTTTGTGTCCACAGCTGCTGCGCAGCTCTTTTGAAGCGTAAAGTGTAGTACAGTATGAATGGGGGCATTACAGAGAATTCAGACGAGACATCATTTTTTCCCACATCCCGTGTGAACCCACCATCAAAAAGACCAAAGATCTGCAATAACGCATCCATTAATCTGCCTATGTAATCAGCCTTATTATCTTATTTCCCATCGCTTGTATAGCGCC
The DNA here is from genome assembly GCA_033576535.1 of Allobates femoralis. NCBI lineage: Eukaryota > Metazoa > Chordata > Amphibia > Anura > Aromobatidae > Allobates > Allobates femoralis. The sequence continues at coordinate 848,773,871 of JARQOC010000003.1, read as the reverse complement.
AACATATTCCGCAGCGCCGTCACTATTCACGTTGGTTCCTGCCAATTTACAAAATCTCTTTCCTAACCCTTAACAAATGATTTATGCTTTATCATTAACCCTTTATTTCTCATTAACAGGTTTTCCAGGCTGATTTTTCATTCTCTCTATCTGGTGTTGGGTCTTATCGAAATTGTTTTTTTATTCTTTAACTTTTTGCTTAGTTTATATTCTGCATCCATGTATCTCATGTATATATGTATACATTGTATGTAATGTATTTTTAAATGGTACAAGCAGCAATGCTGGGCACAGATGTTCGGGTGAAAGAGCTTTAAAGGGAATCTCCATCTTTTTATTATCTTTATTATCTGCTGCCCCTCTGGCTGTTATGCTGCCTCCCCTCTGGCTGTTATGACCTGCCCCCCCTCTGCCTCCCATCTTTTTATTATCCCCGTCACTTTTAGGACTTGTGTCCACCCTGTGGATTTTGCAGCGCTTTTGCAGCAGATTTTGCTGCGGTGGTGCAGAATTGTGTAAAATTAGCATGCCAGCAGTGTCTAGCCTGAAGAGTTGCGCCCACGCTGCGTTTTTTTTCTGCTGCAAAAAAGGTGCATTTGTTGTTGCGGAAAAACCTTCAACATGTCAATTGTGGTTTTTTTTGCACTTTTTTTCTTATGCAGAGTGCAGCTGGGCCATATAGGGTGTCCGTCATGTTGTGGTGCATTGATGTAGTGCACAACAGCTTGCCTAGATCTAATAGTAAGGGCGTAAGTAATAGGCTCGGCACACTTTGCATCACACATGTTCCCTATGGGAACCTCATTCTGTGTGCATAAAATAAAACAGAAATCACCCCCTCCAAGAGAAGGAGGTTGAGAGTGATTGGAGCGCTGGTGTTTTGCACCTGTGTTACGTTTTCCTATATTAGGCTACAGACACACTGGCATGAAAGTCGGACGACTGTAGTGCGAGTTTTTCTCGCATTGTAGTCGGACTAATGTTATTCAATGTCCAAGAGCACATTTGCAAGTGTCGGGTGTTTTTTTTCTCATCCGATTGACGGACGAGAAACCAATCGCAACATGCTGCGACAGTATGCGATTCACGCGCGAGACTCGCCAATGCAAGTCTATGGGTGCGACAAAATCACAGACAGCACACGGACCATCGGAGTCAGACACGTTTTTTTCACTGATACATTATCATTCTGCAGCTGAGAATACTGTAAAATGTTCCTGGAAATGATTATACAGTAAATAACTGCTGAGAAAAAAACGCATTGCACACGGTTGTCACACGGACAGCACTCGGATGTCATCTGAGAGAAATGTCAGACACTCGCATAGCAGTTGGATGCAAAACGGACCAAAAAATGGGCGTCACTCGTAAGTCTCTCGGGAATGATAATCGGACAATTTCATGCCAGTCTGTTTCCACCCTATGGCCCCTTTCACATCAGTGTTTCTGTCCGGATCCAGCCGATCCGCACAGAAAATTGCATCTGACGCATTTGCCGCCTAACCGCCGCACTTGCTGTACACTTGCGGCACTCCCAATGCATTCTCTATGGGGCTTGTGGCAAGAGCGGCAAGTGCAGTATTGCTGTGATCCGGAACTTGCAGCAGTTGTGGTAGCTGCGACCGCGAAAAAGAAACACAACTGACTGCGTTTTTTTCGCAGTCGCAAGTACCGGATCATGGCACTTGCCGTAAGCCCCATAGAGAATGCATGGGGAGTGCCACAAGCGTATAGCAAGTGCGGCCATTAGGCGGAAAATGCGGCAGATGCAGTTTTATGTCTGGATCTGCCCGACACACTGATGTGAAAGGGGTCTAACTAATGGCCCCGTTACACGGCACAACATCGTTAACGATATCGCTGATATGTCACGGGTTTGGAGTTGTTCCAGCGACTTCGTTACAACCTCGTTGCGTGTGACTCTGCCAAGTTGTAACGACAAATCGTTGGATCGCTGATCGCAGGTTTGAGAACATGTTTTCAAACCACACGATCCTCGATCAGCCAACCTGGTATATCGTTGTGTGTGACACCGCAATAACGATGTCGTTTACGACTTCGCCCATTCACAGCAATGAGCAGGCATAGTTCGCTGGGTTGTGCGAATGATACCTGCTCACTACATCGTTGGTGCTTCGTCCACGATATCTAGACGTGTGACATCTCACCAACAATGTCAAAACGATGTCTGAAACGACCGCGCGCCCCCGAGATCGTTGCCGACATTGTTCCAACGTCGTGCCGTGTAACGGGCCCTTAAGGCTTACTGCATCATGCTGAGTGCATTTGGTTAGAGACCATATAGCTGCTGCTGGTGAGTTTTTTGTTTATATTCCTTCCTTTCTTCCAAAAGTCTTATATCACTTTTATATCACTTCCCCAAATATAATTCACCTCCTTAAAATAAAGAAAAATAATCGCCTTTATCTACAAAACCTTTAGAGACATTTATCAAAAATGATACAAAGGACGAGAGCAGCCATTACGCAAAGCAACCTATCAGATGGCTCCTTTTATTCTGAAAAGGGCTTCTGAACAATGTAAGCTGCACTCTGATTGGTTGCTATGGGCATCTGCTCAGCTCTTCCTTAGCAACAGTTTTAATGGCTGACTCTAATTTTTATTTATTTTTACATTTATTTCAGGTGACTAAAGACGAATTCTTAAACTATTACTCTGGGGTGAGCGCATCGATCGACAGCGACGTTTATTTTGTACTAATGATGAAGAACGCCTGGAAGTTGTGATAGATGGATATATATATATATATTTTTTTTTTACTGTTGTGTTTTTTCCCGATTGTCAGAGACATTATTTTAAGAACATTTTAAACACCTTCCGCCTTTCATAATGACATAACTTCTCGGGTCGGGGTGAAGATTTGGACACGGACTTTACATGTGAAATCTTGAGATAAAATTATTACTTTTCCACATATTTGGCCTCTTTTTCTTTAAACCAATCCTATTTCTGGATTTTTAAGGTCTTAACGACATCGTTTTGCCATTTTTAGTACATTTAAAGGCAACAACCAGGACTAAAAATACACTGTTGCCTTCTTCAATGACCAGCGCCCCCCCCTGTCCACAGGTGGAGTCTGGTATTGCAGCTCAGCACTATTTACTTCAGTGGCACTGCAAGGCCTGTGAATATCTACTTACATAATCCTCCTGTCCTGTCCATCATCACTTCTGGCGTCAAGTTGTCACTCTATCATACATCGGCTTCCACCATATTTTGCACACCCAAGTGATGGCGCCCACTGGTGGTACTGGCACATTGAGCAGTATTGCCAGTGGTACCACAGCCGCCACCCGAAACTGACTCCAGGAACCTCCACATGCAAACCCTACACTGTCGCCAACACTGACCCTGCATTTGCACTTACTCAGGGGAACGCCATCTTTGTATACTCAAGTGTCCAAAGATGGTGTCCTCATGACTAAATGCGCATGTATGCACTGGGTCATGCAGCTGCCTGCTTTGGACACTTGGGTATACAAAGATGGCGGCTGCCTGAGCAAGTGCGCTTGTGCACTCACTTAGGTGGCTGCCATCTTTGTACACCACAAGGGGAGAGAGACAACACACAGTGGAGACAGCGCACAAGGGGGAAGAGACAGCCCATGGGGGGAGGAGGGGCAGTGCACAGGCGGGGAGAGACAGCACATAGTGGAAAGAGAGTGCTCATGATGAGAGACAGCACAAAGGGAGAGAGAGCACATATAGGGAAGAGACAGCCCACGGTGGGAGAGAGCGCACAGGGGGGCAGAGACAGCGCAAAGTGGAAAGAGAACGCACAAGATGAGAGACAGCACGAAGGGAGAGAGAGCACATATAGGGAAGAGACAGCCCACAGGGGAGACAGGTCAAAGGAGAAAGGGAAGAAGACAGCACAGGGGATAGAGAACGGAGAGAGGTGATCGTGCATCGGGGAGAGAGATGGCCGCCATCCCCAGCGCCACAAAGCCCCCCCATCATGACGTCACCACCCTACCAATGCGATAGCATCGGGCCCACATCTAGTGTATTCATAATTATAAAACAAATTGTTTTTGCTATTACATGGACCCTTTATGGTAATTTTTTGAAGACCAATAGTAAAGCAAAAATCAGTGAATGAGCTGTAGTTAGGGGGTATGAGGTTGCCACCAATATCTTTGATTTCCAATACACAAGTTTTGTTCTCTCTGTTCGATATCTATAGGTCTTGCAGATGAAATTTGACTGCCCAAACACTTAGGCTGGAGGCACACTGTCGTGCATCAAACACGGAGCGTGTTTGATGCACAACAGTGATGCTAGTGTAATGCGTGTTTGTGGGTGTGTGTGGTGCGAGTGTGGTGCGTGTGGTGAGTGTGCCTGCATGTATTGATGTGCATGTGCTGCGAGTGTGAGGTGTGAGTGCTAGTGTGGTGCGTGTTATTGTGATGATGTCCGTGGTCTTGAAGGACCACGGGCAGCATTTGTCGGGGAATTCAAACTCACCGGCTGTAAAAAGCCGGCCATCTTGAATTTCCCACCATGCGCATACTGTAATAATTGTCGGCTTTACAGTTTCATTTCTAAACTCCTGCTGCTCCTGTCAGTGAACAGCAGTAATGTACGCTGTCCAGCATCCTGAACAGCCTGAAGTAATCAGCACAGTAGTTTGCCTGTGCTGATTACTTAGCTGTTCAGGACGCTGGACAGCGTACATTACTGCTGTTCACTTTCAGGAGCAGCAGTAGTTTAGAAATGAAACTGTAAAGCCGACAATTACCAGCTTTGCAGATTTAAAGGCATAAAACACACATTTGGCCATTTATGACCTCAGCATGTGTCCAGGAGCTTGGACCGTCTCAGGACACATGCTGACATGAGTGTTAAAGCACATTATAATAATCATCTTGCACCGCTGTCACAGCGCATGGTGGGACATTCCAAATCGCCGGCTTTTGACAGCCGGCGAGTTTGAAGCGATTTGCGAAGCACACTAGTGCAAATATCGCACAGTGTACTGTATGGGGGCGAGATTTTATCACCCCCATGCACTTGCATTGCGCTCACGCGCGTCAGAATCGCTTGCAGTCGCAGCATGCTGCGACTGCACTCGCTTCTGACTCGCAATGTGAGTTAATTGCGGGGGACTCGCTCCAGTGTGCCCTGCCTGATAGGGCAACACTGGTCCTCGCACAGTGTGCTTTCAGCCTTAGAAGGTAAATGCAGAAAACGGATTGTCAAGGATTAGAAAAACATGGCTGTCTTCTACCAAAATAAAAGCGCCTCCACTAACCATTTTTAGAATTTAAAGTGAATCTATCAGCAGGTTTTTTGCTATCTCATCTGACAGCAACATAACGTAGGTAAAGAAACCCTGAACCCAATGATGTATCACATAGATTACTGGTTGAAGCCATTCTGATACAATCAGAGCATTTAGTTTTAGAAACACAGCAGAGCCCACACCAGGTTCTCAATAGGTGTCAATCACCGGAGGGTGCGTGTTGGACTGCACTGCATGTGGCATTGTAGTCCTGAAATGGTAATTAATCACCAGGTGATAAAGCCTTTAGTTAAAGCATACAATAGCACAGAACCTGATAAGAGAGGCACGGTTGATTTTTGTTTTTCAACCCTCACAGTTTACATAGCAAAAACCTGCTGACAGATCCCTTTTAACGTTTTCAATTTGTATTCACCATTATCAAATTTTTTTTGATGTTACATGGATAGTTTAGAGTAATTGAGCCAGGACTAGTTGTATAGCTAGATTGGAGGGCGGCTAGGTAGGAGGTATGGAGTTGCTTCTAATCTCATTGATTCCCTAAAGACTAGTGCTGTCCTTGTCCTTTCTGTTGGGTTACCGGCAGTCTGTAAAGGCCTTGAAATTTAGGCTCCTAATCACTCAGGAAGTAAACACAATAAAGGGGTTCTCAAGGATTAAGAAGACATAGCTGACTTTAAAATAAAAAATAGCGCCACCCCTGTGTACAGTTAACATCTAGTATTGCAGCTCAATTGTATTGAAATGAATTGACCACATACAACCTGTTTATAGGGCAGGTGCTGTTTGGTTTGGATCAAGGCAGCCCTGTTTTCCTAATCCCTCTTTAATTGCTATATATGTTGCATTTTTTGATTGGTATTTCATGATATTTTATTAGTTTACATTTTTTTTAATTATTAGGCTTTTGTTATTGAAAAAATGCATTCTTTCTAGTAATCACACTTAAATACATTTTATATTTATACTAGCTACGGTATATGGCCCGGCACTGCCCGGGCATAGTAAATGTGCTTATTTCACATCATGTATTCAACACTACAGATTGGCAACACAAATTAACTAAGTGATTACCCAAGTAAGGGCCCTTTCACATCAGCGTTTTTTTCAAATCGCGGCAGATGCGGTGAAAAAACCGCATCTGCCGCGATTACCGCATACCGGCTGCACTTGCGGCGCAGTTGCGGTTTTTGCCATGCAAAGTATAGGCGGACTTGCGGCAGGTGCGGCAAGTGCGGTTTTGCACTTGCGGCAGGTGCGGCCGCGAAAAAAAACGCGGTCAGCCGCGGTTTTTTTTCGCGGCCGCACCTGCCGCAAGTGCAAAACCGCACCTGCCGCAAGTCCGCCTATACTTTGCATGGCAAAAACCGCAACCGCGCCGCAAGTGCAGCCGGTATGCGGTAATCGCGGCAGATGCGGTTTTTTCACCGCATCTGCCGCGATTTGAAAAAAACGCTGATGTGAAAGGGCCCTAATATATAGTACAGGGTGGGCATCTATATGGATACACCTAAATATAATGGGAATGAATGGTGAAATAACTCATGAAAGAATAAAGTTACATTAAAACTAAGCACACCATTGCTTTTCTTATGAAATTCTCAATAAGTTTAATGTGTCACATGACCCTCTTTCTCCCCATAAAAAAATAAATTTGGATCCAAAGTGGCCGACTTCAAAATGGCCGCTGTGGTGACCCCCCCCATCTGAAAAAGTTTTCCCCTTCCCATATACTAATGTGCCACAAACTGGAAGTTGGTATCACCAACCATTCCCATTTTTTTAGGTATATCCATATAAATTACCCGCCCTGTACATTCTATTGTGACATCACAATGGAAGGGGTGAGGCTATGTGTGAGCGGGCATGGCTATGCTGAGTGGGTGTGGTTATGTGGGGTGGGCGTGGCTATGATGTAATGCTCATATATGGTCATAATACTAATACATGGTAATATCACCGATATATGGCAATATCGCCCCTATATGGTAATGTATGTATGTGTGTATGTATCATAGCCCTGCCCCCTCCCAGTAGCCCTACCCCTTCATAGCTCTACCACACATAGCACCACCCCTCCTGGTAGCCATGCCCCCTTATAGCTCTACTACACATAGTACCACCTCTCCTGGTAGCCATGCCCCTTTATAGCTCTACTACACATAGTACCACCTCTCCTGGTAGCCATGCCCCTTTATAGCTCTACTACACATAGTACCACCTCTCCTGGTAGCCATGCCCCTTTATAGCTCTACCACACATAGCACCACCCCTCCTGGTAGCCATGCCCCTTTATAGCTCTACTACACATAGTACCACCTCTCCTGGTAGCCATGCCCCTTTATAGCTCTACTACACATAGTACCACCTCTCCTGGTAGCCATGCCCCTTTATAGCTCTACTACACATAGTACCACCTCTCCTGGTAGCCATGCCCCTTTATAGCTCTACTACACATAGCACCACCCCTCCTGGTAGCCATGCCCCTTTATAGCTCTACTACACATAGTACCACCTCTCCTGGTAGCCACACCCCTTTCATAGCACAACCCCCATGTATAGCCCCAGCCCCTTCCTACATCCACAGGGATATGTAGGATGTGAAGTGGTGGGCGTGGCTATGTGGAGTGGGCATGGCTGTGTAAAGTGGGTGTGGTTATGCTAAGTGGGGGCTTGGTTATGCTGAGTGGGGCATGGCTATGTGGAGTAGGTGTGGCTATGTTGAATAGACGTGGCTATGTGCAGTGAGTGTGGCTATGCATAGTGGGCAGGGCTATGCAGAGTGGGGTGTGGCTAAGCGGGATGGACAGGGCTATGCTGAGTGGGTGTGGCTATCTGTAGTTGGCGGGGCTTGTCACATATACACACATACATTCATACACTCAGCTTTATATATTAGAATTACCAATATCCAATGTTCATTTTTATGTATTACAATTAAAGTTTAGGGTAATTAAGCCAGGGCTAGTAGTCAAGCAATGATTGGTGGGTATGCAGGTGTTACTGTAGGGGGTGTCCCCAAAGCTGTTTTCCAGGTTAGGGATTTACATGTTGCTTTTTTTTAAGACTACACTGGAATTGCTTTTTTAAAACAGAAAAAATGGGTGTACCGTCTCTTTAATTGGAGAACCGAATAATAGAGCATTGCAGTCAAGCTTCATTGGATTGAAGCTTTAACATACCAGTAGGGCGCATGTGTGAAGACAAAGGGCCCATACACAGGGCTGTGTATTCCTCAGCTCTGCTGATTAGCGCTAATAGCAGGATTACACCTAACAATAGGCAGTTTCAGGCAAAATCCCAGAAAAGTTATCTAAAATGATGGGTATTGGATGAAGGACTGACTGGTATCAATTAATGGGTTAATAGACAAATTCTGACATATATATCTATGCAGATGTGTATGTTTTTTTCATTACTGTGGAATTATTTGCTGTGTATTTTATCATTGGTCCTTATATTATAGTACAATAATTGTGAATGTTTCTCGTATATATTATATCCAGTATCTGCCAATATTATTAAGAGTGACTGTACCCAGTGTCAATCCCTGTATAATATAACGTTATACAAAGTTTGCAGGCGTTCATCCTTTTTTGGAAGGTTCTGCTTATTAAAGGATTGCGCTGCACAAACACGAGCAGCTCAATGAATTAGAAGATCATCAAAAAGTGAATTTATTTCACTAATACATAAAGTAAAACATATAATATATAGAGGCATTACACACAGAGGGATCTATTTCATGTGTTTATTTCTGTTAATGTTGATGATTATGGCTTTCAGCCAATGAAAACCCAAAAGTTATCTCAGAAAGTTAAAGTTGGAAGGATAAAGGGTTAAAAACCGAGCTGACGTATTCCACCAGACATCAACGGGTGACTATAATATTGGTTTATTAATCAGCGCCCTGAAACATGGTAACTATCCCATCAGTATATGTATTTCCTACAACAATGTTACGATCATATTCACAAAGGTACATGAGGATACATGAAAATACATTCAGAATATTCCGCAAGACGTAACAATACAGTCCAGCAAGGCAGAAGTACATTCAGCAGGTAGAGGTATACAGCTATATCTCTATACGGTGCCGTCCATAGTGAGCGTAGCAAGTCTAATATATAATAAGGGAATCCTGTATGTATCCCCAGAGCAGCAAATCCTAAAATCAAGAATCTATAACTGATGGTTCCTAAATACAACTCTCAGCATTGTCAGTGTCAGGGAGTTGTAGTTTTGTAATGGCTTAAGAACCAACACTTCCCTATATCGACTATTCACAAATATAATTCCAACCTTTTTAGTTTTTAATGTATAATTATTGGTGTCAGAGTCCATTTTTCTGATTCAGGGCTTCAAATATTTCACATAGACATAGAATGATATGATACTATTTTGTCTACCTGAATCCACCTACTAGGGGGAGCTTCCCTGTATACAGAGATACTTAAGATTCTGTCTGCAGCCACCACTAGGGGGAGCTCCTGTATACAGAGATACATGATAGATTCTGTCTGCAGACACCACTACGGGGAGCTCCTTATTACAGAATACATGATAAGATCCTGTCTGCAGCCACCACTAGGTGAGCTCCCTGTATACAGAGATACATGATAAGATTCTGTCTGCAATCACCACTAGGGGAGACTCTCTCTGTATACAGAGATTATATAAGAGTTCTGTCTGCAGCCACACTAGGGTGTATCCTGTATACAGAGTTACATGATAGGATTCTGTCTGCAGTCACCACTAGGGGGAGTCCCTGTATACAGAGATACATGATAGGATTCTGTCTGCAGTCACCACTACGGGGCAGCTCCCTACTATTCAGAGATAATGATAAGATTCTGTCTACGTCAGTACATAGGGAAAGCTCCCTGTATACAGAGATACATGATAAAGTTCCTGTCTGCAGTCACCACTAGGCAGGAGCTCCCTGTATACAGAGATACATGATAACATTCTGTCTGCAGTCACCACTAGGGGGACCTCTCTGTTACACAGAGATACTGATAAGATTCTGTCTGCAGTCACCACTAGGGGGAGCTCCTGTATACAGAGATAATGATAGGATTCTGTCTGCAGTACCACTAGGGGCTCCCTATAGACTATACAGAGTTAATCACCTGGAGTTGTTAATGAGATAATTATTCTGTCTGCAGTCACCACTAGGGGAGCTCCCTGTATACAGAGATACATGATAAGATTCTGTCTGCAGTCACCACTAGGGGGAGCTCCCTGTATACAGAGATACTATAAGATTCTGTCTGCAGTCCACCACTAGGGGAGCTCCCTGTATAACAGAGATACATGATAGGATTCTGTCTGCAGTCACCACTAGGGGAGAGCTCCCTGTATATAGAGATACATGAAAGATTCTGTCTGCAGTCACCACTAGGGGGAGCTCCCTGTATACAGAGATACATGATAAGATTCTGTCTGCAGTCACCACTAGGGAGCTCCCTGTATACGAGATACATGATAATGATTCTGTCTGCAGTCACCACTAGGGGGAGCTCCTTGTATACAGAGATACATGATAGGATTCTGTCTGCAGTCACCACTAGGGGGAGCTCCCTGATATTACAGAGATACATGATAAGATTCTGTCTGCAGTCACCACTAGGGGAAGCTCCCTGTATACAGAGATATGATAGTTCTGTCTGCAGTCACACTAGCGACTCCCTGTATACAGAGATACATGATAAGATTCTGTCTGAGTACACTAGGGGGAGCTCCCTGTATCAGAGATACATATAAGATTCTGTCTGCAGTCACCACTAGGGGGAGCTCCCTGTATACAGAGATACATGAAAGATTCTGTCTGCAGTCACCACTAGGGGGAGCTCCCTGATACAGAGATATATAAGATTCTGTCTGCAGTCACCAGAGCTTCTAGTGGTCTGTCTGCAGACAGGAAAGTCCTGTATACAGAGATACATGATAGATCCTGTCTGCAGCCACATAAGGGGGAGCTCCTGTATACAGAGATACATGATAAGATTCTATCTGCAGTCACATAGGAGGAGCTCCTGTATACGGAGATAATAGTAAGATTCTGTCTGCAGTACCACTAGGGGAGCTCCCGTAAATACAAGTTATCTGAGACATTGATATAGAATACTGTCTGTCTGCAGTCCACAGGAGCCCTGTAGAGATAAGTAAGATTCTTCTAGATATAAACAGAGATACATGATTATAGATCTGTCTGCAGCACCACTAAGTATAAGATGCATGTAGAGTCTCACCACAGGGGAGCTACTGTATACAGAGATACATGATAAGATTCTGTCTGCAGTCACCACTAGGGGGAGCTCCCTGAATACGGAGATACATGATAAGATTCTGTCTGCAGTCACCACTAGAGGGAGCTCCCTGTAAATAGAGATACATGATAAGATTCTGTCTGCAGTCACCACTAGGGGGAGCTCCCTGAATACGGAGATACATGATAAGATTCTGTCTGCAGTCACCACTAGAGGGAGCTCGCTGCATACAGTATATGTATTGAATCACTCAGCTCCCTCTAGTGGTGACTGCAGGCAGAATATTATCATGTATCTGTATACGGGAGCTCCCCTTAGTGGTGACTGCAGACAGAATCTTATCATGTATCTGTATACAGGGAGCTCCCCTTAGTGGTGACTGCAGAACAGAATCTTATCATGTATCTCTGTATCAGTCTGCAGTCACCACTAAGGGGAGCTCCTGTATACAGTACATGATAAGATTCTGTCTGCAGTCACAACTAGGGGGAGTCGCTGCCTACAGTATATGTATTGAATCACTCAGCTCCTCTAGTGGTGTCTGCAGTGATGCTGAATTTTATTTGTTACTTCTACATCTATGCATTTATCCCTGTATGAAAAAATGGAGCTCTGGCACCAATAAAGAAATATGATATCTACACAGAATGTTGTACAAAGTGATGAAGGATTGATATAGAATTTAAAGGAGGTCATATTTTTTTGTATATCCAGCAGCTTTAGGTTGAATAAATGTCTGTGCACAGCAGCCTGTATAAGCTAGTATATTTCTATATACAAAACTTTAAAGTATTTTATTATTGCATGTTTTGAACGGATAATATTATGACTGCCATTAATCACCAATAGAGGGAGCTCAATGTGTAGAATGCATACACTGAATTCAATAATAACATGTGAACTCCCTCTAGTGGTGGCTTGAGGTAGGCAGCATTTAATCATTTAACTGACTACGTGATAAAAGTATGCAGCAGAAAAATGGAGATCTACAAATGTGTACAAAGTCTGAGCTCATCTGTATTCTGACCAATTAAGAAAACAGAAATCTGGTACAAGGGAAGAGAATTAATTGCTGATATCAATCAATTAGTTCACAGATTTACATTTTCCAACAATGAGCAAATAAATCTGATTGGTTGGTATCAGCAGCTGATCCAATTACCTTTAATTCCCTTTTAATCCATGTGGGCAACTCAGAAGAAAGTCACAGAATTTTATAATTGTACCACTAGGTGGCAATGTAGAATCAAGTGCTACAATGAAACATTGAAATTCTGTCAAACAGCACACCCTGTGGTCAGGTGTGGTATTGCAAGTTCAACTGTAATATACAGAGGGTGAAATAAGTATTGAACCCCTCACCAATTTTCTAAGTAAATATATTTCTAAAGGTGCTATTGACATGAAATTCTCACCAGATGTCAGTAATAATCCATCCGATCAACACAGGCGAAGAAATCAAACCATAGATGACAATAAATTATGATTATCATAGCGCCATTCATTCCATGGTGCTTGACATGTCAAAATAAATGAAGACAGAGAGGTACAAAAATGCCAATAACCAATGCCATCAGTATGTATTGCACCAATAAGCTTGTGAAGGTCTTGAGACGGCTCACTGGTTTTACCCATCATGAGGTGTTTCTTGTGTGGCATCTTGGTAATGAAACGCCTTTTTATTGACCATATTTTCTAATGAAGAGCTGTATTAAAAATATTTTAGGATAAAATAAAGTTGAAATATATAGTATTTTTAATTATCTCACACTGAGGTCTTGAGACAGCTCACTGGTTTTACCCATCAGGAGATGTTTCTTGTATGGCTCCTTGGTAATGAGGTGCATTTATATCGTCCATCAGTAGAATGAGCTAATATGATTTTTCACTAAGTGGCAGGATCGCTTTTTATGACTGATAGGTTTCATGGGTTTTTGCACCTCTCTTCATGCATTCAATACTTTTTCCTTCTGTCATTTCTTATGATTACACATCACATAAGTTACAGATATCCATGGTTTGATTTTGCCTGTGTAGATTGGATAGGTTGTTACAGACATCTGGTGAGCAATTCATGTCAATAACACCTTTTAAATATATATTTATTTAGATAATTGGTGATGTGCCAATACTTCCTTTCACCTCTGCATATTAAAGCTGAACTTGCAATACCACAGCTGGCCACAGGGAGTGCTGTTCAACAGACTCATTTCATTTAATATATATTTTGTGTATTTACTACATGGACAAAAAATATAAGGATCTTATAGTCAGGGGTGTAACTACAACAGGTGCAGGGGTTGTAATCGCACCCGGGCGCTGGAGACTAAGTGGCCCCAAAAGTCCCTTTGGACTATAGAAATAGACTATTGTTATTAAAGATTTCTAATAACTTGGGGCCCCATTGTAGATAAAGGTCGGTTGCTGTTATTGTGACCATTAGCAGCTAAAATGAAACATTCAGTGATGGGACGTAGTGCAGCGGTGCTCTGATTACCCGGATACCAGCGCGGTGCACACTTTTTGGATGCAGAAATATCCATTTCCAAGAGCTCCCCCTAGTGGCTCTATAGAGAAGTACCACACCGAGTCTGAACATTACAGCTCATATTATAATGTGACCTCTTGATGAAGCATTAGCAACTTTTGGGGACTTGCTTTACTGCACTGCTGGGAGTCTTGAAGGCAGACATAGCAATATAGATATCTTCCCAGCATAAGCCCTTGGATCCAGGATGTCTTAGAGCCGCAGGTTTGATCCCGTCACTGCCGCTTGATGGGTTGCATTTCTCAGAGACGCTATCGCCGGGTAACAATGCCACAGTGACAGAGTTTAACGAATTCTCCAATTTGTTATCTGCAATATTCTCGCTTAGTCCGGTGTGATTAGTGATAGTCCCTCTGCTGCCCTCTGCAGGAGACATGCTGGTATTACAAGTATTGACGGACGGTATTTCTATGCAGCGGTCTGTGATGCCGAACTCGCCATCGTCTTCCATGATCTCCGATGCTTTGATGTAATCTATTTTAGTTATTGGACTGATCTCGTAGTAATAAGGATTGAAGCTTATCTGGATGTTCTGTAAAATAATAATAAGAATCACTTTCAAATCTCTTACCATTTTATGTACACAGTTCCCATGAACACCTATGTTTTCCCACAATAATAGACTATATGTTCCCTGTTATCAACCATTTCATACCCAGGAGGAGGAGGAAGCAGGACTCACAGGCTTTCTCTATGAGAGGGTGGAGGAAGCAGGACTCACAGGCTTTCTCTATGAGAGGGTGGAGGAAGCAGGACTCACAGGCTTTCTCCATGAGTGGGTGGAGGAAGCAGGACTCACAGGCTTTCTCTATGAGTGGGTGGAGGAAGCAGGACTCACAGGCTTTCTCTATGAGTGGGTGGAGGAAACAGGACTCACAGGCTCTCTCTATGAGTGGGTGGAGGAAGCAGGACTCACAGACTTTCTCCATGAGTGGGTGGAGGAAGCAGGACTCACAGGCTTTCTCTATGAGTGGGTGGATGAAGCAGGACTCACAGGCTTTCTCTATGAGAGGGTGGAGGAAGCAGGACTCACAGGCTTTCTCTATGAGTGGGTGGAGGAAGCAGGACTCACAGACTTTCTCTATGAGTGGGTGGAGGAAGCAGGACCAACAGGCTTTCTCCATGAGTGGGTGGAGGAAGCAGGACTCACAGACTTTCTCTATGAGTGGTGGAGGAAGCAGGACTCACAGGCTTTCCCTATGAGTGGGTGGAGGAAGCAGGACTCACAGGCTTTCTCTATGAGTGGGAGGAGGAAGCAGGACTCACAGGCTTTCTCTATGAGAGAGTGGATGAAGCATGAGTCACAGACTTTCTCTATGAGTCGGTGGGGGAAACAGGACTCACAGGCTTTCTCTATGAGTGGGTGGAGGAAGCAGGACTCACAGGCTTTCTATATGAGTGGGTGGAGGAAGCAGGACTCACAGGGTTTCTCTATGAGTGGGTGGAGGAAGCAGGACTCACAGGCTTTTTCTATGAGTGGGTGGATGAAGCAGGACTCACAGGCTTTCTCTATGAGTGGGTGGAGGAAGCAAGACTTACAGGCTTTCTCTATGAGTGGGTGGAGGAAGCAGGACTCACAGGCTTTCTCTATGAGTGGGCGGAGGAAGCAGGACTCACAGGCTTTCTCTATGAGTGGGTGGAGGAAGCAGGAGTCACAGGCTTTCTCTATGAGTGGGTGGATGAAGCAAGACTCACAGGCTTTCTCTATGAGTGGGTGGAGGAAGCAGGACTCACAGGCTTTCTCTATGAGTAGGTGGAGGAAGCAGGACTCACAGGCTTTCTCTATGAGTGGGTGGAGGAAGCAGAACTCACAGGCTCTCTCTATGAGTAGGTGGAGGAAGCAGGACTAACAGGCTTTCTCCATGAGTGGGTGGAGGAAGCAGGACTCACAGACTTTCTCTATGAGTGGGTGTAGGAAGCAGGACTCACAGGCTTTCCCTATGAGTGGGTGGGGGAAGCAGGACTCACAGGCTTTCTCTATGAGTGGGTGGAGGAAGCAGGACTCACAGGCTTTCCCTATGAGTGGGTGGGGGAAGCAGGACTCACAGGCTTTCTCCATGAGTGGGTGGAGGAAGCAGGACTCACAGGCTTTCTCTATGAGTGGGTGGAGGAAGCAGGACTCACAGGCTTTCTTTATGAGTGGGTGGAGGAAACAGGACTCACAGGCTCTCTCTATGAGTGGGTGGAGGAAGCAGGACTCACAGACTTTCTCTATGAGTGTGTGGAGGAAGCAGGACTCACAGGCTTTCCCTATGAGTGGGTGGGGGAAGCAGGACTAACAGGCTTTCTCCATGAGTGGGTGGAGGAAGCAGGACTCACAGGCTTTCTCTATGAGTGGGTGGAGGAAGCAGGACTCACAGGCTTTCTCTATGAGTGGGTGGGGGAAGCAGGACTCACAGGCTTTCTCTATGAGTGGGTGGAGGAAGCAGGACTCACAGGCTTTCTTTATGAGTGGGTGGAGGAAACAGGACTCACAGGCTCTCTCTATGAGTGGGTGGAGGAAACAGGACTCACAGGCTTTCTCTATGAGTGGGTGGAGGAAGCAGGACTCACAGGCTTTCTCTATGAGTGGGTGGAGGAAGCAGGACTCACAGGCTTTCTCTATGAGTGGTGGAGGGAGCAGGACTCACAGGCTTTCTCTATGAGTGGGTGGAGGAAGCAGGACTCACAGGCTTTCTCTATGAGTGGGTGGAGGAAGCAGGACTCACAGGCTTTCTCTATGAATAGTGGGGGAAGCAGGACTCACAGGCTTTCTCTATGAATAGTGGGGGAAGCAGGACTCACAGGCTTTCTCTATGAGTTTTGGAAAGTTAAATAGCTTTTTAAAAACAAAATATTGAAATAACTGATAGAAGATCATTTATTGCTGTTTTCAGCCTGTTCTCCTCCTCTACATTGTGCCCCAATATAAAGTAAGTGACCTGACAGAAGTAGAACAATAGAGACGTGGTTGGGTCATTCCTGGTCCTCCCTTTCCTTCTCAATAAAACAATATTAGACATTTGTCATAAAGGGAAGACGCTTTTCTAAGAAAATGTAAGAAATATAATGCAGGTGACCTTGAAGGTTTCTGATCATTATGGCTGACATTCATCATGGCAGAATGTATGAAAAAAAATCTATATCACGCTAAATAAAAGACCAAGCTACAGCAGAGATCTATACTGTACAGTATACACAGTGGATGTCGATCAGTGATATACTCACCTGTTTAGGTTTGGCACAAAGTTTTTCCAGCGTTTTTTTATGATCTGGGATTTCTGGCCACACAAAAGGCTTAATTCTATGAAGATAAAGGTGAAAAATACATCTAAGTGCAGATAATTCATAATACAGTAGAGAAATCATTGGAGATTGATGCAGAAAAGTAGTGTAATTGAGATGATTGCCACTAGGGGGAGCTCACTGCATTTGAGATTAGTGAGAGCTCCCCCTAGTGGTGGCTGCAGCAAGGCAAAATGATATCAATCTCTATGACCGAGAAGGGAAGCAATAGATTTGGGGCGGTGTATCTATTTCGACTAAGTAGAATTAAATGATATATTATTATTATATATTTCCCAAACAAAGTCCTAAAGACACACTGTCCAACCATCCCATTTAGACCTAAAAACGGGTACAGGGCTCAACATATGGGTCCAATGTTCACTGTTCTGGGAGCTTTCCTGGGTGTTTGTAGCCAGATTACAGCTGGGGAGTAAACTGTCATAAGACATTAAAGACATTAAAGACATTATACATACATGTTTTATTACTTACCTGCTTTTCCAAAACACGGCAATCAATAATACTACAATAAGCAAGAAAAAAGGGATGATTGTACTTAGAACGATTGGAACAGTAGAAGTCATTTCCCCTTTGGAAAAAAAACAGACAAGAGGTAAGTAAATATCAGATGTGATGTACATTGGTCTGTGGGTAAATTCATAGGACATTATTCTCATCATCATATATGGGTAAAATTGTACATTTCTGGTAAAATAAGCCACTTTTCAATTTTCCTCTTATTAGAAATCATCTCTGTTCTCAAGAACTGATTTTTTTTAAATGATATTCTATTCTTTGCCTAAGACACCGGCCATCACATTGGTTGGTCTTCTATACAAGTAGGGAGAGTTTACAAGCTCTTTGCTGTAGAGCTTGTAAGCGCTCCTCTGAATTTAGCCAGATTCAGTGATCCTTTCTGCTTTAGCGCCTGTGATGATATAGAGGCCAAGCTGACGCTTTTAGCAGCATAATAAAGCACACAGCCGGCAATCAATATTGGGTGCTTGTGATCTCCGGGATACAGGCATGATTCGGTCAAGCAAATCGTTGCATGGGCTCAGGAATACCCCAGATAACATGGTGGACCCCGGTCACTGAGCAATCTACAAATATAAGATAAAGCTCTATCCGGAAAAGAAAATGCTGTATATCCCCCACAATCCAGAGATGCTGCCGTCTTTCCTGAGCCAAAGGACACTTCGATTGGAATGAGCAAAAATCAAAAACTGTTCTGGGGTTAAAGGGATCAAAATGTAAAACTCTTAATGGCAAATCCGGCTGCCATGTCATGCAGACTGAGGAGAGAAACCATCCAGCTTGTTAATGAGGAGAGGAACAATCCAGCTTGTTACTGAAGATAGGGGTCATCCAGTTTGTTATTAAAGAAAAGAGACCATCCAGCTTGTTATTGAGGAGAAGGCCCATCCAGGTTGTTAATGAGGAGAGGGACAAGCCAGCTTGTTACTGAAGATAGGGGTCATCCAGCTTGTTATTGAGTAGAGGGTCCATCCAGCTTATTATTGAGGAGAGGGGCCATCTAGCTTGTTATTGAGGAGAGCGGCCATCCAGCTTGTTATTGAGGAGAGCGGCCATCCAGGTTGTTAATTAGGAGAGGGACAATCCAGCTTGTTACTGAAGATAGGGGTCATCCAGTTTGTTATTGAGGGGAGGGGCCATCCAGCTTATTATTGAGTAGAGGATCCATTTAGCTTGTTATTGAGGAGACGTTCCATCCAGCTTGTTATTGAGGAGAGGGTCCATCCAGCTTGTTATTGAGGAGAGGGTCCATTCAGCTTGTTATTGAGGAGAGGGTCCATTCAGCTTGTTATTGAGGAGAGGGACCATCCAGCTTGTTATAGTTATAGTTAAAGTCTTCCTTCAACCTTAAAAACTATAAGTCCATCTAGTTCACCCCATAGCCTAACATGTTGATCCAGAGGAAAGCAAAAAAAAAACCCATGTGGCAACACTAAGCTCCACATTGGGGGAAAAAATTCCTTCCTGACTCCAAATACGGCAATCAGACTAATTCCCTGGATCAACGCCCTATCAAAGAATCTAGTATGTATAACTGATAATATTATAGTTTTCAAGAAAGGCATCCAGGCCCTTCTTAAATGTTAGTAGTGACTCACTCATTACACCATCATGTGGCAGAGAGCTCCATAGTCTCACTGCTCTTACAGTAAAGAATCCGCGTCTGTGATTATGATTAAACCTTCTTCCCTCCAGACGTAGAGGATGCCCCCTTGTCCCAGTCTCAGGCCTAAGAGTAAATAGATCATTAGAAAGTTCTCTGTACTGTCCCCTCATATATTTATACATTATTATAAGATCATCCCTAAGCCTTCGTTTTTCCAAGCTAAATAACCCCAAGTTTAATAACCTGTCTTGGTATTGTAGACCCCTCAGTCCTCTAATAACCTGTCTTGGTATTGCAGACTCCTCAGTCCTCTAATAACCTGTCTTGGTATTGCAGACTCCTCAGTCCTCTAATAACATGTCTTGGTATTGCAGACCCCTCAGTCCTCTAATAACCCGTCTTGGTATTGCAGACCCCTCAGTCCTCTAATAACCTGTCTTGGTATTGCAGACCCCTCAGTCCTCTAATAACCTGTCTTGGTATTGCAGACCTCCCCCCCAGTCCTCTAATAACCTGTCTTGGTATTGCAGACCCCTCAGTCCTCTAATAACCTGTCTTGGTATTGCAGACCCCTCAGTCCTCTAATAACCTGTCTTGGTATTGCAGACCCCTCAGTCCTCTAATAACCTGTCTTGGTATTGCAGACCCCTTAGTCCTCTAATGGCTTTTGTCGCTCTTCTCTGGACCCGCTCTAATTCAGCTATTTTTCGGTAATAATTCAGTGCATTATTTTTCGGAGTGGATGTTATTTGGCAGCGCGGACCGTGACACACCATTTTCTTCCCCGATTTGGCATATCTCCACATATGAGTGGACGGTGGAAGTCCTGCAGCAGCCATCCAGAAATAAATCACTAAATACGCCTTCAAGCCGGTTGTGGGTTACACAACTGCTCCAGGTGAGTGGATCCCTTTTTCACCACTTTACTCCTAGTGCCATAGTGATAGGGCACTATTGCGCCTCTTGTTCCCCCTCCTTCTTTTATTCTAATTCAGCTATGTCTTTCTTATACACCGGAGACCAGAATTGTACACAGTATTCTAAGTGTGGTCGCACTAGTGACTTGTATAGAGGTAAAATTATGTTCTCCTCATGAGCATCTATGCCTCTCTTAATGCATCCCATTATTTTATTTGCCTTTGCAGCAGCTGCCTGACACTGGCCACTAAATGTGAGTTTGTCATATACCCATACACCCAGGTCTTTTTCAGTGACAGTTTTGCCCAGTGTTTTACAATTAAGCACATAATTATACCTTTTGTTTCCTCTGCCCAAGTGCATGACCTTACATAAATCCTCCTGTAATATAAAATTGTCCTCCTCGGTATTGATTACCCTGCAGAGTTTAGTGTCATCTGCAAATATTGAGATTCTACTCTGTATGCCCCCTACAAGGTCATTAATAAATATATTAAAAAGAAGCGGGTCCAACACTGACCCCTGTGGTACCCCACTGTTAACTGTGACCCATTCTGAGTGTGTTCCATTAATGACCACCCTTTGTTTCTTGTTTGTTTCTTGTTATTGATGAGAGGGTCCATCCAGCTTGTTATCGAGTAGAGGGGCCACCCAGCTTGTTATCAAGGAGAGGGTCCATTCAGCTTCTAATTAAGGAGAGGGGCCCTTCAGCTTGTTATTGAGGAGAGGGGCCATCCAGTTTGTTATTGAGGAGAAGGACCATCCAGCTTGTTATTGAGGAGAAGGACCATCCAGCTTGTTATTGAGGAGAAGGACCATCCAGCTTGTTGTTGAGGAGAGGGGCCATCCAGCTTGTTATTGAGGAGAAGGACCATCCAGCTTGTTAGTGAGGAGAGAGGCCATCCAGCTTGTTATTGAGAGGGATCATCCAGCTTGTTATTGAGGAGAGGGGCCATCCATCTTGTTATCGAGTAGAGGGCCCAAATAGCTTGTTAGACCCCATGGATCTAAAATAATATCGTCTTATCTTACACCACTAGGGAGTCAAATATTAACCATGCACCCTAGAGGACTACATAAGGTGTCTTTACCAGGGGTTTAGATAGAAACCTCAATAGCCGAAATGTGTCATGGAACTGATGTTCTTTACAGTTAATACCCAAACATAGTGTATATTACTCTAGACCACCAGGGGATCAAATACTAACCTTGCTCTACTCAAGACCATTTATTCTAAACCTTCAGAGATAAATATTACCCCTCTCTTCTACCCTAGACCAGCAGGGAGTTGAACATTAACCCACTCTTTTACCATAACCACTAAAGAGAGTGGAATTACACTAGCTCACCAGGGAATAGAATATTAACCGTAGCCCATCAGGGAATAGAATTTAACTCCTCTCTTCAACCCTGGACCACCAGAGAATCAACCTCCCCTTTTGTAATAGATCACCACCATTGTAGATTACTGATTTATCCCAACATACATGTGGATGTCTCTATTTTCTCCTCTGTCTTGAAGGTGGTTGTTGCGCTCCACGCGCTCCAGGAGCCGTCATAGAAACCTTCAGATTCAGATTGAGGTTTGGATCGGACTCTCGCCTCGTACTGTGTAGAATATTCTAGATTTCTCTTCGGAACATACAGGTTCAGGTCACGAATTCTAAAACACTGGAAAGATCAGGATATGAAGGAGAGAAGTATAAGTCGATTTGATAGAAATCATCGCCCCCCTAACCTCTTCCCCAATTACTTTTTCTTACAGACTGAAGTTTTACAAGGAGATGAAAGGGTTAATACTGACTGACACATGTAACAAGTGTGATCATTGGGGGCTTTGTGGTTAAATGTATGTTTTTTTTTACTGTTTTTGCTTATTTTTTTACTTTTTGAACAATCTATTGTTTATGGATCCGTTGATCTGACAATTTTTAAAGGGATATTCCAATTTTGAATATATATCTGAGATGAGAGTCCCTATATAACAATAGTGAACCCTCAACCCCCATTAAGATTGATGACTAGCCTACGACCATCACATACAGATGAATGGAGCTGTGACTGTCAGGACGAGCAGCCATCTGCTTCATATCTTTGGCCGTGGAGCTTACAGGCAAAACATATTAGCATCATTTCCCCCTCATGAATTTACCTTCTGATAGACAGGAAATACAACATAGCTTTAATTCTCTAACGGGCAGGAATCCATTTGGTATGAATCCAGTCATTACTGAAGTAAAACAGTGTTTTGCGTTCACCATGTCTTATGGATTCTGAAAATATAAGTTTCATAATCCTAGCCCTTTGGCACCCACTTACATTATATGTTAGTACAATCAGAGAATTGACCAAGGATAAGGAAATGAGTGTGGCTGCTCTGATTTATGCACAATATCGAGATGCTTGCTGTGACAGAATGTATAAATATCACCGGTTCAAGCTAGGAAAACATATATATACTTCAATCCTGTCACTAGCAAGCTCACAGTAACACACTAAGGGCCACGTTACACGTAGCAATGTTCCAGCGATCCTAGCAACGATCCCACCTGGTTGGGATGGCTGGAATATCGCTATGTGACCGCTGGTGAGATACCAGACAGGCAGACTTACAAGCGATCACCCAGCGGTCATTGCTATCGTTCAGGGTCTCGGGCGCAGAATGAGGATCGCTGGTCATTGCCCCTGTTACACACAGTGATGCAGCCTGGTCAGCGAGAGATCTCCAATCGAGAAATGGTCCAGGCCATTTGTTACCGATCAGAGATCTCCGAGCGGGGGGAGTGGGTGATCGCTGGTGCGTGTCACATATAGTGATATTGTTGGCGAGGTCGCCGCAACATCACAGGTTTATCATTAACAATATCGCTATGTGTAACGGGGCCTTGATGCAAAATACGCTGCCACCACCAATCGTTTATCAAGCCAATTGGACACCCATTACTGGGGTTGTGGGCTTAAGTCATAGAGAAAGAAGAATGGAGCTATTACATTTAAGAATAGTCAGAGTTTACAAAATTATACAATACAATGTAGAAAGTTACATGAGAATAAAAGGATTAAAGTAAGAGACTTAATAAACGTGTCATGTGATGACATCCTCAAGCTTAGGGATGGAAGGAGACTCCTTAGATAAAATATGATTCAGCCTCACAGCTTAGTTCTTCCTGCGTCCTTCCATCATCTAATAACTCACAAAATGGTGATTTAGTATTTTTAATCCTTCCCATCCCCTGACCTCATATATGGGCTGTCCCTGGGAGTTGCCCATATCTGTAAAAGTTATAGATTTTTCATTTCCCTCATATCTTTGGCCATGGAGTTCACAGGCAAAAGATATTAGCATCATTTTCCCCTCATGAATTTTACCTTTAGATAGACTGGAATCACAACATAGCTGCATTTCTTTAGCAGGCAGGAATCCATTTGGTATGAATCCGGCCATTACACAGTGAAGCAAAACAGTGTTTGCTTTCAATACGTTGTATGGATTCTGAAAATATAAGTTTCATAACCATAATATTAAAGTGGTATATGAAATTTGCCTTAAAGGTTTTCTAGCTGGGAGAACAAAAAATTTGAATCATTACTTCATGCCCGCCGAATGACATCTTTTAAAACCCATAATACTGCATTCTGTAGCTTTCTTTAATTATGCCATAAGAGGGGGAGTTAGAGAGAGAGAGAGGCTGTGTCTGAGGTTTTGTTACACAGAAGACACAAGGGATTCTAGTTGGAACATTCACTGAAAACTACAAGTTGTAAAGCCCATGATGAGCGCATTATCCGGCTTTACCCACTCACCATCTTGTACTGCCCCGTCCTAAATGTTTCATCATTACAGTCCTGCAACAGAAAAATATCAGAGTACTGACATCAAAGTGACAAATTGCACAAAAAGGTCAATGAAACAGAACCTGTCAATAAGATTATTATCTCTGTACTGTGACATCACTGTGTATGAACTCTGTATTGTGACATCACTGTGTATGATCTCTGTATTGTGACATCACTGTGTGTATGATCTCTGCATTGTGACATAACTACAGTTAGGGCCAGAAATATTTGGACAGTGACACAAGTTTTGTTATTTTAGCTGTTTACAAAAACATGTTCAGAAATACAATTATATATATAATATGGGCTGAAAGTGCACACTCCCAGCTGCAATATGAGAGTTTCCACATCCAAATCGGAGAAAGGGTTTAGGAATTATAGCTCTGTAATGAATAGCCTCCTCTTTTTCAAGGGACCAAAAGTAATTGGACAATGGACTCTAAGGGCTGCAATTAACTCTGAAGGCGTCTCCCTCGTTAACCTGTAATCAATGAAGTAGCTAAAAGGTCAGGGTTGGATTCCAGGTGTGTGGTTTTGCATTTGGAAGCTGTTGCTGTGACCAGACAACATGCGGTCAAAGGAACTCTCAATTGAGGTGAAGCAGAACATCCTGAGGCTGAAAAAAAAGAAAAAAATCCATCAGAGAGATAGCAGACATGCTTGGAGTAGCAAAATCAACAGTTGGGTACATTCTGAGAAAAAAGGAATTGACTGGTGAGCTTGGGAACTCTAAAAGGCCTGGGCGTCCACGGATGACAACAATGGTGGATGATCGCCGCATACTTTATTTGGTGAAGAAGAACCCATTCACAACATCAACTGAAGTCCAGAACACTCTCAGTGAAGTAGGTGTATCTGTCTCTAAGTCAACAGTAAAGAGAAGACTCCATGACAGTAAATACAAAGGGTTCACATCTAGATGCAAACCATTCATCAATTCCAAAAATAGACAGGCCAGAGTTAAATTTGCTGAAAAACACCTCAAGAAGCCAGCTCAGTTCTGGAAAAGTATTCTATGGACAGATGAGACAAAGATCAACCTGTACCAGAATGATGGGAAGAAAAAAGTTTGGAGAAGAAAGGGAACGGCACATGATCCAAGGCACACGACATCCTCTGTAAAACATGGTGGAGGCAACGTGATGGCATGGGCATGCATGGCTTTCAATGGCACTGGGTCACTTGTGTTTATTGATGACATAACAGCAGACAAGAGTAGCCGGATGAATTCTGAAGTGTACCGGGATATACTTTCAGCCCAGATTCAGCCAAATGCTGCAAAGTTGATTGGACGGCGCTTCATAGTACAGATGGACAATGACCCCAAGCATACAGCCAAAGCTACCCAGGAGTTCATGAGTGCAAAAAAGTGGAACATTCTGCAATGGCCAAGTCAATCACCAGATCTTAACCCAATTGAGCATGCATTTCACTTGCTCAAATCCAGACTTAAGACGGAAAGACCCACAAACAAGCAAGACCTGAAGGCTGCGGCTGTAAAGGCCTGGCAAAGCATTAAGAAGGAGGAAACCCAGCGTTTGGTGATGTCCATGGTTTCCAGACTTAAGGCAGTGATTGCCTCCAAAGGATTCGCAACAAAATATTGAAAATAAAAATATTTTGTTTGGGTTATGTTTATTTGTCCAATTACTTTTGACCTCCTAAAATGTGGAGTGTTTGTAAAGAAATGTGTACAATTCCTACATTTTCTATCAGATATTTTTGTTCAACCCTTCAAATTAAACGTTACAATCTGCACTTGAATTCTGTTGTAGAGGTTTC
This sequence comes from Allobates femoralis, assembly GCA_033576535.1. Taxonomy (NCBI): domain Eukaryota; kingdom Metazoa; phylum Chordata; class Amphibia; order Anura; family Aromobatidae; genus Allobates; species Allobates femoralis. The sequence continues at coordinate 848,747,838 of JARQOC010000003.1, read as the reverse complement.
ATTTCAAATCCAATGTGGTGGCATGCAGAGCCCAACTCGCCAAAATTGTGTCACTGTCCAAATATTTCTGGCCCTAACTGTATGTGTATACATAGAACCTCATTGTCCACCCCAGCTAATATCCTTTATAAGCTCATGAAGGTGTTACTCACCATCCATGGCGTTCCTTCAATGCGTAACACAAGTTCATGTAGCAGGTTTCCCCCCTAGATATTCATCCTTTACATATGGCACAGAAATAATGAACCTGTATTCCTCTGAATCGTTATTGTAGATAATCGATAAGTTGGTCGGACGGTCGGGAATTGCTGCAAATATGAGAACAAAAGTTAAAGCAAATACATTAAATGCAAAGACAATGACAAAGGGTGATAATATATATAGGGGCTATCCCTGAGGGGGAAATGAATATAGGGGTTGTCTATGAGGGGGGTAATAGATATAGGGGTTATCTATGAGGGGGGTAATAGATATAGGGATTAGGCCCCCTTCACACCACGATTTTCAGAATCAGGGACTGTCTGGTGTGAACTGGACAGTCCCGGATCCAGCTTTGGCCCCATATAGATACCCGCACCGCCTTTACACGCTGCTACAAGGTGCTCTACAGAAGGTTTAATCTATCCCTGGAGACACCGCCGGGTGCCACAAGTTACCTTCTGTAGAGCACCGTCCGTCCCTCATTTACATGCCACTACAGAAGGCAATATGGGCGGACCTGGTGCAGCAAGGACAACACATAGGCGTGCCAGAGTTGTGGATTACGAGACGCTCGTACGATGATTGGACAAAGCCAGAACATCATGATTGGGCAGCCAGCGCAGGAGGCTGATTAATACATGACGCTCGAGCAACTGTGTAGTGTGACTGGTCATCTCCTTAAATATGCCGCCCTATGCAGCGACAACCAATCGTAACGCAGGAGCTTCCTCCAATGATCGCTGAAGGGACGCGGTTTCCCGGAGGCTGTGTCACGCCCCAGGGAGTTAACTGGGTGGCGAAAAAACCTTTACCTTACCTTATTTAGACGCCGCTACCATCGGGTTGAAACCAATCTGTTTTAGAGCACTGCTCTGAAACAGGTGCCGAAAGTGATGGGTGGCAACAAGCCGCTACCTCGGGTTGATTTGACGGTGCAAGATACATTTGTCTCCGACACCCGGTTGTTTCCAACCTTCTGTAGCGGCGTGTAAAAGGTACCATGAGGGGGGTAATGGATATAGGGGTTATTTATGGGGGTGGTAATGAATATATGTGGCCCCTTGCATTCAGGTACCCACAGACCTTCCTAGAAAACAGATGAAAATCCAAAGCAGGTAGACTAGTGCAACCAACACCTTCCACCCCAGCACAGTAGGGGGAGCCCAACTTGCTGCCCTTAGGCAAGATCCCCTATATATACTGATGCTGGGGGAGGAATTAGGCAGAGTGTGCAGATGCTAGGAGAGCTGCAAGTACGTCCTGGTGATCGGTGCCGTGTTAGGCCTGAACTAGCGAGCCTGAACAGCCTTCAAGCAGTCCTGCTAGACCTACAAGTGTGAGCAACAGGCAAGGAGAGAAGGAAGAAGAAAAGTGGGAACTGAGGAGCCAGAATAGGTTCACCCAAGCAATGCACCGGACACCAGGGTCGACGTCTGCAGGAGAGCTACACGCCCAGCAGAGAACACACGGCAAACCGGGGAGACTCAGGCACCCGGTCACCTGCTAACTCAACTCAGGGAGCCAGACACCGTGGAGAGAGAACCGGCGGTAGTCATCAGAGGTGTCCCATTGACAGCGCAGGTGAAGAGAGAGATAGCGGAGGCCAGCCAAGTTATACATGGGGCAGGGGCTTCAACACAGGGAAAAGAGAAGACACGGAGGCCTTACACCCACTCACTGTGGGCATTCAACTGTGTTTCCTGGTCACCCGACAGTGTTCTGGACTTTTACCTGCTATACCACCAGTAAAAGGTAAAGAGACATCCAACAGGTGTGTGTGTGCGTTCTTCACTCCTGTCCCTGTTATCCGCATAGACTATCCTGGTAATTGCAACCTGGCCAAACCCCTGCTCCATTCCTTACCATCATCACTGCCCCAGAGGTTCCAGCTTCACCTGTAGGAAGCTACTCCACCCTAGCCACAATACCACCACCCTCCGGAGGACTGTGGCGGCGATGGTGTTTAGTCACCAGGTACTACAGGTGGCGTCACATGACAAAAACGTTTAATCCCTTGTAAATATCATCCCCTTTTTGTGGAGCAGTACCCTCAGGGCCACGGCTCTGGGCTGGCCACCGACGACGTGCCCCCGACTGACGAGAGAGACATCCGAGTTCCCATACCCTGGGGTGCTACACATAGAAGTTATCTATGAGGGGGGTAATGAATATAGGGGTTATCTATGAGGTGGTAATAAATATAAGGGTTATCTATGAGGGGGGTAATGAATATAAGGGTTATCTGTGAGGTGGGAATGATTATAGGGGTTATCTATGAGAGTATAGTGAATATCTATGAGGGGATAGTGAATATAGGGGTTATTCGTGAGGGGGTAGTGAATATAGGGGTTATCCGTGAGGGGGTAGTGAATATAGGGGTTATCCGTACTCTTCCATGATGATACTTCCCCCGATCCATCAGTAGGTCACCTCCCTCCTCTGGTCTTTGCTGATTGGCTGCAGCAGTGATATCCCAGTGACTGTTGCAGCCAATCAGTGGCCTCAGATGACTTTTGCAGCCCGTTATTTGTCCTTCCAGGATCCTATTATGATTTGTCTCAGCTCCTGTGTCCCCTCCATGAAACACAACCCAGCGGACGACGTATTTACACAATGACCCCGGGTATCAGTCCTGGGAACAGGAATCACTCACCGATTTTCCGCAAATCTACTAAGTTACAGGGTTGTGTTTCATTGCAGAACATTGTACTTCTCCAGACCAGGCAAACCTCGTACACCCCACAAAGCAGGCGAAACTCCGTTCCATCTTTAGCCCAAAGGGTTTTGGCCAAGGTTTTGACAAACGTTCTGATTCTTTTCTATAAAAAATAAGAGAGAATGAAGAATAATGGAAGAGTGACTCCCTTGTGTGCGGGAATCTGAGCAGTTGAGTCCCGCCAATGGTGGCAGACCAAGCAGCCACTATGAGTCAGGGGAGAGGGGCGTGCGGTGTCTGAACCCCACCCCCCAAATGGCGCAGACCAAGCGGCCACTATGAGGTTCATGAGTCGGGGGGTGGGGGGGAACTTGGTGCCAGCACCCCAGCTCCCGCCGGCATTGCACTTTTAACATGGATGCTGATAAAGTTGAAAGCGCTCCGCTGTCTGCTCCACCTCCATCATTTTCTATCGGTGTCTGAGATGTCACATTCGCACTGTGGGTGTAATGACATCACTACTGCGCACCGCTGTGATGAGATGTGCAGAGCTATATGGAGGACTAAAGAGGTGCATTATATCATATGAAGGACTAAGGGGGTTGCATTACAGTATACTATGGAGGACTATGGGGGTGCATTATAATATATGGAGGACTATGGGGGTGCATTATAATATATGGAGGATTATGGGGGTACATTCTAATATATGGAGGACTATGGTGTGTGTATTATAATATATGGAGGATTATGGGGTGTGCATTATAATATATGGAGGACTATGGGGGTACATTCTAATATATGGAGGATATGGTGTGTGTATTATAATATATGGAGGACTATGGGGGTGCATTATAATGTATGGAGGACTATAGGATGCAATATAATATATGAAGGATTATGGAGTGTATTATACTATATGGAGGTGCATTATCATATATGGAGGATTATGGGTGTGCATTATAGTACATGGAGGACTATGGGGTGTATTATACTATAATATATGGAGAACTATGGGGGGTGTATTATACTATATGGAGGACTATGTGGTGCATTATAATATATGGAGGATGGACTATTGAGGGCATTATACTATATAGAGGGCTTAGGGTTTGCATTATACTATATGAAGGATTATGGAGGGGCATTATAGTAGATGGAGGACTATGGGATGCATTATACTATATGGAGGAATATGAGGTGTGCTTTACAGTATATGGAGGACTATGGGGTGCATTATAATATATGGAGGATTATGGGGTAAACTATACTTTACAAAAGATGGGGGTGCATAATAATACATGAAGGACTATGGGAGTACATTATACTATACATTGTGTGCAGAATTATTAGGCAGGTTGTATTGTAGAGGATTATTTTTATTATTGATCAACAACTATGTTCTCAATCACCCAAAGGACTCATATCAAAGCTTAATATTTTTGGAAGTTGGAGTGGGGTTTTTAGATTTGGCTCTTAGGAGGATATCTGTGTGTGCAGGTAACTATTACTGTGCAGAATTATTAGGCAACTTAATAAAAACCAAATATATTCCCATCTCACTTTGTTTATTTTCACCAGGTAAATCAATATAACTGCACAAAATGTAGAAATAAACATTTCTGACATGCAAAAAACACAACACAAAATAATGTGTGCCCAATATAGCCACCTTTCTTTATGATGACACTCAGCAGCCTCCATCCATAGATTCTGTCAGTGGCTTGATCTGTTTACGATCCACATTGTGTGCAGCAGCCACCACAGCCTCCAGACACTGTTCCCAGAGGTGTGCTGTTTTCCCTCCCAGGACACTGTCCCCAGAGGTGTACTGTTTTCCCTCCAGACACTGTCCCAGAGGTGTACTGTTTTCCCTCCCAGACACTGTCCCCAGAGGTGTACTATTTTCCCTCCCAGACACTGTTCCCAGAGGGTGTGCTGTTTTCCCTCCCTTTAGATCTCACATTTTAGGAGGGACCACAGGTTCTCTATGGGGTTCAGATCAGGTGAAACAAGGGGGCCATGTCATTATTTTTTCTTCTTTTAGACCTTTATGGCCAGCCACTCTGTGGAGTAGTTGGATGCATGTGATGGAGCATTGTCCTGCATGAAAATCATGTTCTTCTTGAACGATACTGATTTCTTCCTGTGCCACTGCTTGAAGAAGTTGTCTTCCAGAAACTGGCAGTAGGTCGGGAGTTGAGCTTCACTCCATCCTCAACCCGAAAAGGTCCCACAAGTTTCGTCTTTGATGATACCAGCCCATCCCAGTACCCACCTCCACCTTGCTGGCGTCTGAGTCGGAGTGGAGCTCTCTGCCCTTTAATGATCCAGCCTCTGGCCCATCCATCTGGGACTATCATGAGTCACTCTCATTTCATCAGTCCATAAAACCTTTGATAAATCAGTCTTCAGATATTTCTTGCCAGTCTTGACGTTTTCTCTTATGTTTTTGTTCAGAGGTGGTGGTTTTTCGCCTTCCTTACCTTGGCCATGCCCCTGAGTATGGCACACCTTGTGCTTTCTGATACTCCAGTAAGTTGCAGCTTGAAATATGGCAAAATGGGTGGAAATGGCATCTTGGCGCTTCACGCTTGATTTTCCTCTATTCATGGGCAGTTATTTTGCGCCTTTTTTGCCCTCACGCTTCTTGCGACCCTGTTGGCTACTTGCCATGAAACCTTGATTGTTCGGTGAATCACGCTTCAAAAGTTTGGCAATTTCCAGACTGCTGCTCCCTCTGCAAGCATCTCACAATTGTGGACTTTTCAGAGCCGTCACATCTTCTTCTGACCATTTTTGCCTAAGGAAAGGCATTTGCCTAATAATTAAGCACACCTAATATAGAGTGATGATGTCATTACACCAACCCCTCCTCATTACAGAGATGCACATCACCTGTTTACTTAATTGGTAGTTGGCTCTCAGCCTATACAGCTTGGAGTAGGACAACATGGATAAAAAGTATCATGTGATCAAAATACTCATTTGCCTAATAACTCTGCAGGTGTATGGAGGACTATGGGGTGCATTTATTATATAGAGGACTATGGTTGCATTATAACATATGGAGGATATGGGGTGCATTATACTATAATATATGGAGGATTATGGGGGTGCATTATACTATAATATATGGAGGATTATGGGGGTGCATTATAATATATGGAGGACAAATTCCTGATAATTCTGGGGAAGTAGAGAGACACTGGGAACAATAATCATCATTCAAAGGTCCCCTAGTACTGAAACACTGAAGACCAGTCTTTGGACGAGCATTGTGGTATCTGCCATCATGGGCTCCTGCCCTGGGTCTTCTGGCAGCAGCTCTTTATCATCAGTCACATTGTTGTTACACATCATTCTCTGGATGATAAATATCATAATTGATATGGGAACTTACCGAACTTCAAATCTAATATTTGTCAGATTCCAGGAGGTAATGTTGTAACATTGCAGCAAAGTAGACATTGTTCATTACGAATCTTGGAAAAACAGTCAAAGGCCGCTTTTACATCATTTCCATGCTCTTCATCATCTTAAACAAAACAAACTAAATATTAGTTATTAGAAACTTGATAAAGCTGGGTACTATACTCCAGAGCTGCACTCACTATTCTGCTGGGTGCAGTCACTGTGTACATACATTACATTACTGATCCTGAGTTACCTCCTGTATTATACTCCAGAGCTGCACTCACTATTCTGCTGGTGCAGTCACTGTGTACATACATTAACATTACTGATCCTGAGTTCTCCGTTTATACTCCAGAGGCTGCACTCACTGTTTGCTGGTGCAGTCACTGTGTACATACATTACATTATGATCCTGAGTTACCTCCTGTTATTATACTCCAGAGCTGCACTCATGTTCTGCTGGTGCAGTCACTGTGCACATACATTACATTACTGATCTGAGTTACCTCCTGTATTATACTGCAGAGCTGCACTCACTATTCTGCTGGTGCAGTCACTGTGTATCATACATTACATTACTGATCCTGAGTTACCTCCTGTATTATACTCCAGAGCTGCACTCACTATTCTGCTGGTGCAGTCACTGTGTACACTACATTACATTACTGATCCTGAGTTACCTCCTGTATTATACTCCAGAGCTGCACTCACTATTCTGCTGGTGGAGTCACTGTGTACATACATTACATTACTGATCCTGAGTCATCTTCCTGTATTATATCAGAGCTGCACTCATTATTCTGCTGGTCCAGTCACTGTGTACATACATTACATTACTGATCACTGAGTTACCTCCTGTATTATACTCCAGAGCTGCGCTCACTATTCTGCTGGTGCAGTCACTGTGTACATACATTACATTATGATCCTGAGTTACCTCCTGTATTTATACTCCAGAGCGCACTCACTATTCTGCTGGTGCAGTCACTGTGTACATACATTACATTACTGATCCTGAGTTACCTCCTGTATTATACTCCAGAGCTGCACTCACTATTCTGCTGGTGCAGTCACTGTGTACATACATTACAATTACTGATACTGAGTTACCTCCTGTATTATACTCCAGAGCTGTACTCACTATTCTGCTGGTGCAGTCACTGTGTACATACATTACATTACTGATCCTGAGTTACCTCCTGTATTATACTCAGAGCTGCACTCATATTCTGCTGGTGGAGTCACTGTTGTACATAAATTACATTACTGATCCTGAGTTACCTCCTGTATTATCTCCAGAGCTGCATCACTATATTTGCTGGTGGAGTCACTGTGTAACATACATTACATTACTGATCCTGAGTTACCTCCTGTATTATACTCCAGAGCTGCACTCACTATTCTGCTGGTGCAGTCACTGTGTACTACATTTACTATTACTGATCCTGAGTTACCTCCTGTATTATACTCCAGAGCTGCACTCACTATTTGCTGGTGGAGTTCATGTGTACATACATTACATTACTGATCCGAGTCATCTCCTGTATTATACCCAGAGCTGCACTCATTTTCTGCTGGTGCAGTCACTGTGTAATACATTACATTACTGATCCTGAGTCAATCTCCTGTATTATACTCCAGAGCTGCATCATTATTCTGCTGGTGCAGTCACTGTGTACATACATTACATTACTGATCCTGAGTTACCTCCTGTATTTTACTCCACAGCTGCACTCATTATTCTGCTGGTGCAGTTGTGGAGCCCATGGGACGGGTAATTGGTTCCGGACCGGGGTATCACGGGGTAGTGGGCTCCAACTTGGCCTCACGAAAACAGGATCTACGGTACCCGGTAAACCGGGTACGTGAGCCGTGATTTATGTGAATTGTGTCATTTTTGAACTGCCGTCATTACAAAGCGCGCAACGCGGTGGGAAGAAAAGGGGGCGTGTCATCATGGGCGGTACCCTGCAAGAGTGCGAAGCAAGCCTCCTCCTTAGTGCTGACGTTATCCGGAGGGGGAAGAGAATCCCTGTCCCACCGTGGAACCTTTGGTAGACACCAAGACGGAAGTGGAAGACCAGGAGGGTCGACATTAGCTAAGGGGCGCAAGATGTCGCAACAAGGAGATGCTGTGGTACCGGACAACAGCGGAGCACCCGGCTCGGTGCTGCAGCGCAAGGAGCAGCACCCATCATGCCGTTCCTGATGCTGTATATCCGGGAGCAATGTGGCTACCGCAATACTCAGGTGACCAATACCCTCAATGACTTTGTTACCAAATAAAAGCGTACTATGTTATGTATCCCCTGACAGAAGCCAGCGTGTTGGTATGATTATTGGGCAGTTAAAAGGCATGCACAGCGGGAAGTTACGTCCTGGCCGGACACAGACAAAGACACTGTAGAGCATCTTGTGGCTGGCTGAAAGCAGCATTTGAGTCAGTGCTGACACAGGGGCTAAATGAGGTTGTTTGGATGCCAACAAAAGCCTAAAGAGAGCGCAAGAGATTATGTCTTAACTTGCAGGAAGCACTCAAAGCACTTAAATTAGCAGAACCTGCCTTAGCCCGGGAGCTGATAAAATACTGATAGATCAGTTCATAGAGGGCCTACTATCCCCTTCTCATAGAGGGACATTTGAGCATGATTACCATCTAGAATCCGAAATAACTTTTGCCCAGCTAAAAGATAGAGCCATCCCGCTCCAGCAGATAGAGGAGCCCCAGGATATAAACTCTATTCAAGGCCCTGCAGCAGCACCTCAGCAGCCAGGAGTATCAGTGACATCTGCCATGTTTAGGGACTGCTGCCGACCCGCAAAAGCATTTCAGACACATTTCTGTAGATGACATGGCTACCGGAACAAGTCCTTCCAGATCAGGTCCAGCTTTCGCATCAGTGATTTTCCAGGAATTCTGCAACATGTACGACTGTAAGAAGATCCGCAGGACAGCGTACCATCCCCAAACAAATGGCTTACGCGAAAAGATGAACCATATTGTAATTGACCTGTTGAAAACATTACCAGAGTCTGAGAGAAATCAATGAACCAGAGAAATTACCCGATTGGTAGACTTGTCAACCATGTCCCGGTGAGTTCTACAAACTGCACCCCAGCCTACCTTATGCGGCAAGACCCGGTAAGCTGCCAATTGATTTAGATATGGGAATTCTGAAACCAGATGCGGAAGTTGAAGAATCCAATTGGGATACCTACGTTCAAACAGCATATCGCCAAGTACAAGAGTGCGTAGAGAAAAGTCTCCGGCAAGCTAGAGAAAGACAAAGAGAGAACCTTTAACCAACATGCTCTAGCAACCCCATTACAACCTGGAGAGCAAGTTCTCAAAAGAAAGAGACGCACCAACAAATTGGATAATCAGTGGGAAACCACCCCATTATAACAGTCTTACCATCAAATTTATTAGTCAATGCCAAAGTGTGTCTAATCAGCAAGAACGAAGGAAGGACATCAGCAATTGTGTCAAAAGACCATCTCAAACTGTGTCCTGAAACCCTGAAGACACCAGAAGTAACCTTTCCCGTACAGGTCCAACCTGTCAGGAAAGAAGAGGATGTGTTCCATACCGTCTTAGGAGATTTCCCCAAAACATGGCCAAATTACTATGGAGCAGTTGTAGTTCCCATGATTGCCTCCCTCAAGTGGTAGAACCAACGCCAGAACCCGTACCACAAGAAGTCCCAAGACATGAAGAACTGGAAGTCGAGCCTGTAGAGGAAGAACAAATTCCTGGTCCCAGTGAGCTTGCCAGTCCTACTGTCAGATCTCCATCCTCAGTGTAGCAAATACTCCAAGTAGGTATACGTCCCACCCACACCATTATGCTAAGTACCCAGCACACCAGCATTAGCAGATCACAGCGTAGTACCCAGGGTCAGATTCCGGCTAGGTACAAGGAATAAAGTGTGGAATCAAATGTGAAATGTAAATATGTTTGTTATAAAGCTAAATAGAACCTGTTAAAGTGTAAGTGTACAAAAAGGGTGAGCATAGCATGGTGTTAGGTGGCAGCCACGGAGGAGTAAGAACTTGGCCTCTATGTGGTGACCCGAGGGCTTAGGAGCTACTGCACTTAAACCAGAGACACCGAAGAACTTGGTTATATTTGTTTTGCAACATTAAAAGCCCAGTATCTACAGAGACTATCCTGTATGAACTACTTAATTATTCTTGAACATTTTCTTTTTTATTAACTATGGACCATACCTACCACAGGACTGGTTGTGGTAAAGACTATTTGTTATATTTACCAGCCCCGGAGGCAATAGACCTAAACCCCGGAAAGACTGCTTTTTCAACTTTTTGGACTCTTTTTGAGCTACAGTGGTTTTTGTATTTTTTTCTTTTAAACTCTGTATATAATAATTGTTTTGAAACTGTTATTTATTTGTTTTTCTACAGTCCGGAGTTCTGTTCTTTACTAAGGGGGAATATGGCACCCCAGGATTCATGTGCCACATTAACACCACAAAGAGTAAGATTACCACAACACTAGCGTCTCAGGCCAGAATGGGGAGCTAAAGTGCTTCCCTATATTTATTTGGTGTGGAGAGGAAGTGGGCAGTTCAGGCGGAGCGCACTGAGGAAGAAGGACCTGGGTGTATAAAACAGCTGCGTTAGGCTCATCCCACGGTCCACTGTCCAGTTCCAGGCCAAGCCGGGTCTGAGGAAAGGAGACAGGAAACAGATAGGACACACCTGGGAGACTGAGTTACCCTGAAACTCACCCCAGAGGAGCGCACAGAACGGATACCGAATCCAGGACTGTGCATGAAACATACAGACACAGTAAAAAGCCGGATTAGTGAAGGTCCCACATCTCCCTGTACCCAGCCAAGCAAACACGGTGGGGTCAGGAACACAGGACAAGACTCAAGTTGCCTAGCAAGTTGGTACCGTGAGGGGAGACAGGGCCGGCAACTTAGCTAAAGCGGCAACAGGGCCACACACACAGGCAGGAATAGGAAGCCAAGGACCCGGACAGGGTGGGATCAACCCGACCCCTGTACAGACTTTGTGGACAGTTCTTTGCTGCATTATCATCTACAGTGAAAGACATAGACCCTCACATCCCAGTACGGACTTCACATCTCAGTACAGACCCTCACATTCCAGTACAGACCTCACATCCAGTACAGACCCTCACATCCCAGTACAGACACTCACATCCCAGTACAGACCCTCACATCCCAGTATAGACCCTCACATCTCAGTACAGACCTACATCACCAGTACAGACACTCAATCCCAGTACAGACCCTCACATCCCAGTACAGACCCTCACAACCAGTACAGACCCTCACATCCAAGTATAGACCTCACATCCCGTATAGACCCTCACATCCCGTATAGACCCCTCACATCTTAGTACAGACCCTCACATCTCAGTATGACCCTCACATCCCAGTACAGACCCTCACATCTTAGTACAGACCCTCGCATCTTAGTACAGACCCTCACATTCCAGTACAGACCCTCACATCTTAGTACAGACCCTCAATCTTAGTACAGACCCTCACATTCCAGTACAGACCTCACATCCAAGTATAGACCCTCACATCCAGTACAGACCTCACATCCCACTATAGCCCTCACATCCCAGTACGACACTCACATCCTAGTACAGACCCTCACATCTCAGTATAGACCCTCACATCCAGTACAGACCCTCAATCCAGTCAGACCCTCACAACCTAGTAGAGACCCTCACATCCCAGTTACCAGACCTCACATCCCAGTACAGACCTCACTCCCAGTACAGACCCTCACTCCAGTACAGACCCTCACAACCTAGTACAGACCCTCACATCCTAGTAGAGACCTCACATCCCAGTACAGACCCTCACATCCCAGTACAGACCCTCACATCCCAGTACAGACCCTCACATCCCAGTACAGACCCTCACATCCCAGTACTGACCCTCAATCCTAGTAGAGACCCTCACATCCCAGTACAGACCCTCACATCCCAGTACAGACTTCACATCCCAGTACAGACCCTACATCCCAGTATAGACCTCACATCCCAGTACAGCCCTCACTCCCACTATAGACCCTCACATCCCAGTACAGACACTCACATCCCAGTACAGACCCTCACATCCTAGTACAGACCCTCACATCTCAGTATAGACCCTCACATCCCAGTACAGACCTCACATCTCATTACAGACCCTCAAACCTAGTAGAGACCCTCACATCCCAGTACAGACCCCTCACATCCAGTACAGACCCTCACATCCCAGTACAGACCTCACATCCCAGTACAGACCCTCACATCCCAGTACGACCCCACACAACCTAGTACAGACCCTCACAACTAGTACAGACCCTCACATCCTAGTAGAGACCTCAATCTTAGTACAGACCCTCACATCCAGTACAGACCCTCCACACCAGTACAGACCTCACATCCCAGTACAGACCCTCACATCCCAGTACAGACCCTCACAACCTAGTACAGACCCTCACATCCTAGTAGAGACCCTCACATCCCAGTATAGACCCTCACATCCCAGTACAGACCTCACATCCCAGTATAGACCCTCACATCCAGTACAGACTACATCCCATTACAGACCCTCACATCCCACTATAGACCCTCACATCCAGTACAGAACTCAATCCCAGTACAGACCCTCACATCCTAGTACAGACCCTCACATCTCAGTATAGACCCTCACATCCCAGTACAGACCCTCACATCCCAGTCAGAACTCACATCTAGTACAGACCCTCACATCTCAGTATAGACCTCACATCCCAGTACAGACCTCACATCTCAGTACAGCCCCTCACAACTAGTAGAGACCCTCACATCCCAGTACAGACCTCACATCCCAGTACAGACCTCAATCCCAGTACAGACCCTCACATCCAGTACAGACCCTCACAACCTAGTACAGACCCTCACATCCTAGTAGAGACCCTCACATCCCAGTACAGACCCTCACATCCCAGTACGGACCCTCACATCCAGTACAGACCCTCACATCCCAGTACAGACCCTCACATCCCAGTACTGACCTCACATCCTAGTAGAGACCCTCAATCCCAGTACAGACCCTCACATCCCAGTACAGACCTTCACATCCCAGTACAGACCCTCAATCCCAGTATGACCCTCAACATCCCAGTAACAGACCCTCAATCCACTATAGCCCTCACATCCCAGTACAGCACACTCACATCCCAGTACAGACCCTCCAATCCTAGTACAGACCCTCACATCTCAGTATAGACCTCAATCCCAGTACAGACCCTCACATCCAGTACAGACCCTCACATCCCAGTACAGACCTCACATCCCAGTTCAGACCTCACATCCCAGTACAGGACCCTCACAAACCTGTTACAGACCCTCACAACCTAGTACAGACCCCTCAATCCTAGTAGAGACCCTCACATCTTAGTTACAGACCCTCACATCCCAGTACAGACCCTCACATCCCAGTACAGACCTCACATCACAGTACAGACCCTCACATCCAGTACAGACCCTCAAACCTAGTACAGACCCTCACATCTAGTAGAGACCCTCACATCCCAGTATAGACCCTCACATCCAGTACGACCTCACATCCCAGTATAGACCCCTCACTCCAAGTACAGACCTCACATCCCATTACAGACCCTCACATCCCAGTATAGACCCTCACATCCCAGTACAGACCCTCACGTCCCAGTACAGACCTCACATTCCAGTACAGACCCTCACATCCCAGTATAGACCCTCACATCCCAGTACGACCCTCACATCCCAGTACAGACCTCACATCCCAGTATAGACCCTCACATCCCAGTACAGACCCTCACATCCCAGTACAGACCCTCACATCTCAGTATAGACCCTCACATCCCAGTATAGACCCTCACATCCCAGTTAGACCCTCACATCCCTCAGCCTCGTGTATTTACAGTTCAGACACTTTCTGATCTCGCTGTGGTTTTTCATGTTTCCCATGTGATAATATTGGTTAAAATGTGTAAATCTGACATAAAATCTGAGAGTCCTCAGTGGTTAATACCCTTTTTAAAGGCGAACTAAAAAGATAGCAGCTTTACAAACTACGCGGTCTCATGGTAGCATGACTATGAAGGTTTGTTAGTCTGATAAAGATTTGTTATGCCTAGTGAAGTTACACTATGCCTGATGAGAATTTACTACCATGTATGAAGATATTCTGAAGCCTGATGACAATATACATTCTGATGAAGATATATCATGCCATATGAAGATATGCCATGTCTGATGAAGATATAAAGATATACCATGCCTGAGGAAGATATGCAATGCTGATGAAGATATTCCCTGCGCGATAAAAATATATACCATGCTGATGAAGATACCCATGCCTGATCAAGATATACCATGCCCGTGAAGATATACCATGCCTGATCAAGATATACCATGTCTGATGAAGATACACATGCCTTGAGGAAGATACACCATGCCTGAGGAGATACACCATGCCTGAGGAAGATACAATGCCTGAGGAAGATTTACCATGGCTGAGGAAGATATACCATGGCTGATGAAGATAACACCATGCCTGAGGAAGATACACCATGGTGAGGAAGTTTCACCATTGGCTGAGGAAGATACACATGCCTGAGGAAGATACACCATGCCTGAGGAAGATACACCATGCCTGAGGAAGATACCCCCATGCCTGAGGAAGATACACCATGGCTGAGGAAGATAACCATGGCTGAGGAAGATACACCATGCCTGAGGAAGATATACATGGCCTGAGGAAGATATACCATGGCTGAGGAAGATATACCATGGCTGAGGAAGATATACCCTGGTGAGGAAGATACACCATGGCTGAGGAAGATATCCATGGTGAGGAAGATATACCATGGCTGAGGAAGATACACCATGGCTGATGAAGATTCCATGGCTGAGGAAGATACACCATGGCTGAGGAAGATATACCATGCCTGATGAAGACATACCATGTCTGATGAAGATATGCAATGCCTGATGAAGATATGCAATGCCTAATTGAAGATTTTCCCTGCGTGATGAAGATATTCACTGCATGATAAATATATACCATGCCTGATGAAGATATACATTCCTGATGAAGATATATCATGCCATATGAAGATATGCCATGTCTGATGAAGATATAAGATATACCATGCCTGATGAAGATTTGCAATGCCTGATGAAGATATTCCCTGCGTGATAAATATATACATGCCTGATGAAGATACCATGCCTGATCAAGATATACCATGCCTGATGAAGATATACCATGCCTGATGAAGATATACCGTTCTGATGAGATATACCATGCCTGATGAAGATATACCATGTCTGATGAAGATATGCAATGCCTGATGAAGATATCCAATGCCTGATGAAGATTTTCCTGCGTGATGAAGATATTCCCTGCATGATAAATATTACCATGCCTTATGAAGATATACAGTGCCTGATAAATATATACCGTGCCTGATGAAGATACACCATGCTTGATGAAGATACACCATGCTGATGAAGATACACCATGTCTGAGGAAGATATACCATGCCTGATGAAAATATGGAATGCCTGATGAAGATATGCAATGCCTGATGAAGATATTCCTGCTTGATGAATATATTCCCTGCGTTATGAAAATATTCCCTGCCTGATGAAGTATTCCCTGTGTGATGAAGATATTCTCTGCCTGATGAAGATATCCATGCCTTATAAAAATATACATGCTTGATGATGGTATAAAGAAATACCATGCCTTGATGAAGATACACCATGCCTGATGGAGATATACCATGCCTGAGGAAGATAACCATGGCTGAGGAGATATACCTGGCTGATGAAGATATAACATGGCTGAGGAAGATACAACCATGCCTGATGAAGAATACATGGCTGAGGAAGATATACCATGGCTGATGAAGATATACCATGGCTGATGAAGATATACCTGGCTGATGAAGATATCCATGGCTTGAGGAAGATACACCATGCCTGAGAAGATACACATGCCTGAGGAAGATACACCATGCCTGAGGAAGAATACACCATGCCTGAGGAAGATACACCATGCCTGAGGAAGATACACCATGCCTGAAGGAAGATACACCATGGGCTGAGGAAGATATACCATGGCTGAGGAAGATACACCATGGCTGATGAAGATACACCATGCCTGAGGAAGATACACCATGCCTGAGGAAGATATACCATGGCTGAGGAAGATAACCATGGCTGAGGAAGATATACCATGGCTGAGGAAGATACACCATGGCTGAGGAAGAATTACCATGGCTGAGGAAGATATACCATGGCTGAGGAAAGATACACCATGGCTGATGAAGTATACCATGGCTGAGGAAGATACCCATGGCTGAGGAAGATACACCATGCCTGAGAAGATACACCATGCCTGGGAAGATATTACCATGGCTGAGGAAGATATACCATGGCTGGGAAGATATCCATGGCTGATGAAGATATACCATGGCTGAGGAAGATATACCATGCCTGATGAAGACTACATGGCTGAGGAAGATATACCATGGCTGAGGAAGATACACCATGGCTGATGAAGATACACCATGCCTGAGGAAGATATACCATGGCTGAGGAAGATATACCATGGTGATGAAGATTTACCATGCCTGATGAAGATATACCATGGCTGAGGAAGATATACCATGCCTGAGGAAGATACACCATGCCTGAGGAAGATATACCATGCCTGAGGAAGATACACCATGCCTGAGGAAGATACACCATGCTGAGGAAGATATACCATGGCTGATGAAGATATACCATGCCTGAGGAAGATATACCATGGCTGAGGAAGATACACCATGGCTGATGAAGATATACCATGGCTGAGGAAGATATACCATGGCTGAGGAAGATATACCATGCCTGATGAAGACATACATGGCTGAGGAAGATATACCATGGCTGAGGAAGATATACCATGGCTGAGGAAGATATACCATGGTGATGAAGACATACCATGGCTGAGGAAGATATACCATGCCTGATGAAGAGACCTCAGTCATCTGGAAAGCTGCTATTTATTGCTGTTTTAAAAGTTATCAACCCCTGAGGACTGTCAGACATCCTAAATGTGACATGAAACAAAGGGCTCTGATAAGACAATACAGAGCGGCTCCAGGTCATCTGCCGCCCCCCTCATCCCAGGGTCCCCTTTGTTTATTATTTTAGGCTGAGGCGAGTGGCTCAACAGGACGGCCGCGTTGGCTTTGCTGTGGGTCAGGTTATAGTGTTTTTGTGCAGGGGTATATTAGCCTTGTATTGTAGTCAGGTCCCAGTGGTCGGGTCATGTTGGGGGTTGTTTAGTTTTCTGTGTAGAGTATATTAGCCTTGTATTGTAGCCCTGTGTCCAGTGGTCGGGTCATGTGGGGGTTGTAGTGCTTTCTGTGTAGAATATATTAGCCTTGTATTGTAGTCAGGTCCGGTGGTCGGGTCATGTTGGGGGTTGTAGTGCTTTCTGTGTAGAATATATTAGCCTTGTTTTGTAGTCAGGTCGGTGGTCGGGTCTGTTGGGGGTTGTAGTGTTTTCTGTGTAGAATATTTAGCCTTGTATTGTAGTCAGGTCCTGTGGTCGGGTCATGTTGGGGGTTTGTTAGTGTTTTCTCTGTACAGTATATTAGCCTTGTATTGTAGTCAGGTCCAGTGGTCGGGTCATGTTGGGGGTTGTAGTGTTTTCTGTGTAGAATATATTAGCCTTGTATTGTAGTCATGCCCAGTGGTCGGGTCATGTTGGGGGTTGTAGTGTTTTCTGTGTACAGTATATTAGCCTTGTATTGTAGTCAGGTCCAGTGGTCGGGTCATGTTGGGGGTTGTAGTGATTTCTCTGTAGAGTATATTAGCCTTGTATTGTAGTCAGGCCCAGTGGTCGGGTCTGTTGGGGGTTGTAGTGATTTCTCTGTAGAGTATATTAGCCTTTTTATTGTAGTCAGGTCATGTGGTCGGGTCATGTTGGGGGTTGTAGTGATTTCTCTGTAGAGTATATTACCCTTGTATTGTAGTCATGCCCAGTGGTCGGGTCATGTTGGGGGTTGTAGTGTTTTTGTGTACAGTATATTAGCCTTGTATTGTAGTCAGGTCCAGTGTCGGGTCATGTTGGGGGGTTGTAGTGTTTTCTGTGTACAGTATATTAGCCTTGTATTGTAGTCGGTCCAGTGGTCGGGTCATGTTGGGGGTTGTAGTGTTTTCTGTGCAGAGTATATTTGCCTTGTATTGTAGTCAGGTCCAGTGGTCGGGTCATGTTGGGGGTTGTAGTGTTTTCTATGTAGAGTATATTAGCCTTGTATTGTAGTCAGGTCCAGTGGTAGGGTCATGTTGGGGGTTGTAGTGTTTTCTGTGCAGAGTATATTAGCCTTGTATTGTAGTCAGGGTCCAGTGGTGGGGTCATGTTGGGGGTTGTAGTGTTTTCTGTGTAGAGTATATTAGCCTTGTATTGTAGTCATGTCCGGTGGTCGGGTTCATGTTGGGGGTTGTAGTGTTTTCTATGCAGAGTTATTAGCCTTGTATTGTAGTCATGTCCGGTGGTCGGGTCATGTTGGGGGTTGTAGTGTTTTCTGTGTACAGTATATTAGCCTTGTATTGTAGTCAGGTCCAGTGGCCGGGTCATGTTGGGGGTTGTAGTGTTTTCTATGTAGAGTATATTAGCCTTGTATTGTAGTCAGGTCCAGTGGTCGGGTCTGTTGGGGGTTGTAGTGTTTTCTGTGTACAGTATATTAGCCTTGTATTGTGTAGGTCCAGTGGTCGGGTCATGTTGGGGGTTGTAGTGTTTTCTATGTAGAGTATATTACCCTTTGTATTGTAGTCAGGTCCAGTGGTCGGGTCATGTTGGGGGTTGTAGTGTTTTCTATGTAGAGTATATTAGCCTTGTATTGTAGTCAGGTCCAGTGGTCGGGTCATGTTGGGGGTTGTGTGTTTTTTTGTGCAGAGTATTATTAGCCTTGTATTGTAGTCGGGTCCAGTGGTCGGGTCATGTTGGGGGTTGTAGTGTTTTCTGTGTAGAGTATATTAGCCTTGTATTGTAGTCATGTCCGGTGGTCGGGTCATGTTGGGGGTTGTAGTGTTTTCTATGCAGAGTATATTAGCCTTGTATTGTAGCCCTGTGTCCAGTGGCTCGGGTCATGTTGGGGGTTGTAGTTTTCTGTTTAGACTTCTATTTTGGTTGTAACCAGAGGGACGATGTGATTCTTCATCCTCAGTGATGATGAGCGATATCTACCTGCTACAAAGCGTCTACAAACAAGGTGACAGGCCGAGATAGAGTGCAAGCTCCTGCCCCACACATGCAGCTCCACCTGCTTTTTACAGAATGTCAGGGATGTTATTCCAGTCTAATGTAAAACTGTAAGAATGGAAAGTAGTAAACCTTTCAATGATGGGGCAATGTTTCTCCTTGTGGACTGTCACTGTTTAGGAGGCTTATTGGCCAAACAATCCTGTAAATTGCCTCTTAAGGGGATTTTCTGTGAAATGTCATGTCATTTTAGAGAAATCATAATGTGGAAAGTCGGCTGCCTGACTAGTCAGCGCTGTCCTCAGCTGAGTTTTGCTGCTGTTGATTGACAGCTCTCCCCCCATAGGTGCAATAGGGAGAGCAGGAGAAGCAGCCGGACTGTCGGGTCTCTCTATCCTCACCAGCCCTTTCTCATTTCTATCTTTTCTCAGAAATACTCCAGAGTCATGGGCAGGCTGGGCCGGGGGGCAGAGATGCATTTGCCCCCCGGGTGGTCACTTAGCAATAGTTCAGGGCTGACACGTGCCAGGTGAATAGTTTTAAGTCACCGGCGGTCGCATCTATTCTGGAATGTGGCAAGTAAAACATATCTGGTTGCAATTGTGGCGCCAAGGACAGAATGAACTGAGGACAGGTGGAAGAGACGTGCTGCGTCTTCAGGCCGCCTGTGCTGGAGTATATAACCGGATCATTTCTGAAGTATTTTCAATATATTCGGCCAAGAGTCGACCTATGCTCTCTCTTAGGCTGGGGTTCCACATGAGCCCTCAGTCCGTTTTGGCTTCATCTTTGTTAATTTTTTTTTCTAAGTCCAAAAACTGACAGAAAAACGGATTGGATGTAATAAACACCCTGTGCGTTTTTCTCTGGAGCTCAAAACATTGCCCTGTCCGTTTTTGAGCCAAAAACGTTGCATGCACGTTTTTGGCATCATTTAAAAAAAAAAGCATGTGTTTTTTTAACATGGGGGCCCTATGGGAAACGCATGCGCAAACGCATGGCATATTGGCACTTGCGTTTGCGCATGCGTTAACGCGCTATGCGTTTTTAATGAAAAAAATGACTAAGTCCAAAATCGTTCAGGAGTACAGGAGGCTCAAAAAGCACCCTATAAAAAACGGATTGGTGATGAAAATCACTTCCAAAAACGTACTTCTATGTAGAACCACAGCCTTAGCATCCAGGACAACCTTTAAGAAAAATGTCAGTGCTGGAGTAAACATTGCCATAAATAGTTTGATGAATTCCGTTGTTAATGTTTCAGTTCCTTGCCATTTTCAATTTATGTTACCTCACGTTTCCATTCAGAGACAGTAAAATTGTACACAACTCATTCTGCTCTCAGCTGATACAATGTATCCAGTGTAGACAATGCTCTGTGAGCGAAACACCCCGGACTATAGATGATTACATTGTAACAAACCATCAGAGAACTGTACAGCTGATACAATGTATCCAGTGTAGACAATGCTCTGTGAGCGAAAACACCCCGGACTATAGACTGATACATTGTAACAAACCATCAGAGATCTGTACAGCTGATACAATGTATCCGTGTTAGACAATGCTCTGTGAGCGAAACACCCGGACTATAGACTGATACATTGTAACAAACCAGTAGAGATCTATACAGCTGATATAATGTATCCAGTGTAGACAATGCTCTGTGAGCGAAACACCCGGGACTATAGACTGATACATTGTAACAAACCAGCAGAGATCTGTACAGCTGATTACAATGTATCCAGTGTAGACAATGCTCTGTGAGGCTGGGGTTAGGCTGGGTCACAGTACCATTTTTCACATGCGTTTTTGGAGACCTGCGTTTTCAAAACGCATGTAAAAAACGCACCCATAGGCCCCCATGTTAAAAAACGCATGCCCTAATAGCCAAAAAGCATGTGTGACAGTCCCATGCGTTTTTGGAGCATATCCAAAAACGCATTGCGTTTCTGTAGAAAACGCATGCGTTTTTGTAGAAAACGCATGCGTTTTTATAACATGGGTTCCTATGGAAAACGCATGCAAAAACGCATGTACAGTTAGTACCTTTTAGTGCCATTCAAAAACGCATGCGTTTCCCATAGGAGCCATGTTAACAAAAAAGCATGCGTTTCCGGAAACGCATGCGTTTTTTGTTAACATGGGCTCCTATGGGAAACGCATGCGTTTTTGAATGGCAACTAAAAGGTACTAACTGTACATGCGTTTTTGCATGCGTTTTCCATAGGAACCATGTTATAAAAACGCATGCGTTTTCTACAGAAACGCATGCGTTTTTGGATATGCTCCAAAAACGCATGGGACAGTCACACATGCTTTTTGGCTATTAGGGCATGCGTTTTTTAACATGGGGGCCTATGGGTGCGTTTTTTTACATGCGTTTTTGAAAACGCAGGTCTCCAAAAATGCATGTGAAAAAATGGTACTGTGCCCCAGCCTTACACATAACCTCAGTCAGTTTTTGGCTTCAGTTTTGTCATTTTTTTTTTCTAAGTCCAAAAACTGACAGAAAAAAACGCATTGGGTGTAATAAACACCCTGTGCGTTTTTTCTCTTGGAGCTCAAAAACATTGCCCTGTCCGTTTTTGAGCCAAAACGCAGTAAACAGCGTTTTTGGCATCAGTTAAAAAACGCATGCGTTTTCATTGCTTTTTTTTTAACATGGGGCCCTATGGGAAACGCATGCGCAAACGCATGCAAACGCATGCACTTGCGTTTGCGCATGCGTTCGCGCATGCGTTTTTTAATGAAAATTCCAAAAACGTTCAGGAGTGCAGGGAGACACAAAAAGCACCCAGAAAAAAAGGATTGGTGATGAAAATCACTTCCAAAAACGGTATTCTCTATGTGTGACCCCAGCCTGAGCGAAACACCCTGGACTATAGACTGATACATTGTAAGGCTGTGGTAACACATTAGAAATCCGTTTTTGGAAGGATTTTCATCACCAATCCGTTTTTTTTTGGGTGCTTTTTGAGCCTCCTGCACTCCTGAACGTTTTTGGAATTTTCATTAAAAAAAACGCATCCGCGAACGCATGCGCAAAAGCATGTGCGCGTTTGCATGCGTTGGCATGCGTTTCCCTTTGGGCCCCTGTTAAAAAAAGCATTGAAAAGCATGGTTTTTTAACTGATGCCAAAAACGTTGCATGCAACGTTTTTGACTCAAAAACGGCGGGCAATGTTTGGAGCTCCATAGAAAAACGGGGCAGGGTGTTTATTACATCCAATCCGTTTTTCTGTCAGTTTTTGGGGGCTTAAAAAAAAAAAAAGAGAAAAATGAAGCCAAAAAAAGGATGAGGGCTTATGTGGAAACCCCAGCCTAAAACCAGCAGAGATCTGTACAGCTGATACAATTGCTTAGCTTATTAATAATAATAATAATAATTATTATAGCGTATTAATTCCATAGCACTTTAATACATCAGTAATGCTGTCCCCTTGGGCTCACAATCTAAATATCCTACAGTACATCTTTACAATGTGGGAGGAAAAAGGAGTGCTTGGAGGAAACCCACACAAACACAGGGGGGAACATACAAACACCTTGTAGACGTTGTCCTTGGTGGAAATTGAACCCCGGCCTCAGTGCTGCAAAGGCTGCAGTGGTAACCACTTGAGCACCGTGTTTAGCTTAGGCGGGGGCACACTGGTGTTGTGGATGCGTTTTTTTTTAGGGTTTTCCACACTTGTTTTTTTGTGAAAAACCCGGGAAAAAAAGCATCCTTAGCCCCAATCAAAACATGCATGGCAAAAAACCCCTGCATTTGTTGGTGCTTTTTTTTTTTTGGTCAGCCCCAAAAAAAAAGCACAGATGTATTTTTTGGTGCGTTTTTGCTTTTGTTTTTTAAGGGGTTGTGCAAAACCTAACACAAAAAAAACAGCCCAAAAAAAGCAGGCTGTCAAAAACAATTTAAAAACACACGCCAAGTGTGACCCCAGCCTTAGGTGGGGGGGACACTTGCACGTTTAATCCCCCCGTTGTTTGCAGAAAATTGAAAATTTTTTTCCCCCCCCAGCCGTCACGCGGCCTGTGGAGAAAACGACCCTAGCAAAAAACCCCCTGTGTTCCCTGGTACCGTACACAGCGGGGGTGCGGGAGTGCGATTTGCACCCGCACAGGGGGGAAAAGGGGTTGCGAAAATTTTTTGCAAAAACACAGGAGACTAATCATACAAGTGTCCCCAGCCTTAGAATTCATCAAAAAATTCAGTAAAATTCAGTAATTTACTACATGAAGTGAAACCATTTTAATTGGCTTTCAAACGAGGATCATTTCATGTGTTTATTTTGTTAATGTTTTTGATTATGGCTTACGCAAAAAAAACCCAAAGGCATTATCTATGTAAAAATTTAAATGGGGGATAAGGTTTAAAACCCCGGGGGAATATTCCCCCGACATCAAAGGGGAATTTATATTTTTTTTTTTTTTATGTGTTTCAGGGTCTCAGGAAAATGGCAATATGAAAATTATTTTTGACGTTTTCTAAAATTATTTGGGGTCTAGTATAAAATATATTAATTATTTCAATATTTAAAAAAAACTTGAAATTCCCCTGTAAAAGAATCCTTTTTTACCCTCAACTCATTAAAGCGCGGGGGCAGTGACTATAACACACGTGTGCCCCCGCCCCAAAATTTAAATGTGAGAAATGACATAATATCTGATAAAATTTAGTAATGAGGAAAATTTACATCGGCCTGGAGAAAAAATCCGTCTCTGCAGACAGGAACGAAGAAGGGAAAAAAACGAGGGGCGGGGGCATGATCCCGCTGTTCTTATTTTTTGTGCTTTACATGTAGAGACTCGCATAACCACAGGGGAAGAAATGAAAAGACTGACGGGGGGAAGGAAATCACCTAGAAGTTTTCACAGTTGTCATACAAATGTTACGTTGTTAAGAGATATTAATTCTTCCTCCAGATAAGGCCCCAAGTGAAGGGGTTTTTGGCAGGGCCCGTGGGTTTTGTGTAATTAGTGGGATACATATAGTGGGTGTATGTATAGTGGGTGTAGTTCGAGGGTGTGTGTGAAATATGTTTTATGTATCGAGGGGGGTGTGTGTTCGTATAGTGGGTTTTTAATATGTGGGGATGTATAGTGGGGGGGTTTAAGTGGGTTTTGTATGTGGGTGTATGATAGTGGTGTAGTTAGTGGGTGTAGTTAGTGGGGTATGTTGAGGGTGTGTGTGTACATTTGGGGGATACATATATGGGGTATGTATGTGGGTGTAGTATAGTGGGTGTATGTATCGTGGGGGGTGTGTGTCATTAAAAGGGGTTTAATATAGTGGGTGTACGTACGAGGGTGTGTGGTACGTATAGTGGGGGGATTATAGTGGGTGTATTTTAGTGGGTGTATGTTAGTGGGTGTTGTATAGGGGGGGGTATGTTTCGAGGGGGTGTTGTGTACGATAGTGGGGTTTTTTAGTGGGTGTATGTATGTGGGTGTTGTATAGTGGGTGTATGTACAGTGGGTGTATGTAAGTGGGTGTACATATATGGGTGTATGTATCGAGGGGTGTTGTACATAAGTGGGTGTAGTATCGAGGGTGTGGGTTTTTTTTCATATAGCGGGGGGTAGTTTTTGAGGGTGTGGGGTGTCCCCTTGTGGGTTATGTATCGAGGGGTATATATTTAGCGTGTGTGTGACATAAAGGGGTGATGTATCGAGGGGTGGGGGTTTTTACATATGTGGGTGTATAAATGGGGGGGGTGCCATATAGTTTTGGGGTTATATCGAGGGTGTGGGTTTAATAATGTGGGTGTATATATAGGGGTGGGTGTCCTATAGGGGTTTTTTATATCGAGGGTTGGGTGTCCTATAGGGGGTTAAAGAGGGTGTGGGGGTCCTATAGTGGGTGTATATATCAAGGGTGGGGGACAATACCCGGTGAATTATCAAGGGTGGTGTTGGGGGATAAGGGGTATAATATACGTTTGTACGTTTCGAGGGGGGGGTGTGTCCTATGTGGGTGTATATATGGGGTGTGTGTGTTTATGTGGGTGTATAAAGGGGTGTTATATTGGGGTGGTTGTACAAAAGGGGTGTAGGATCGGGGGTTTTGTGTACATATATGGGGGTATGTTCGAGGGTTGGGGTCATATAGTGGGTGTATATATCGAGGGTGTGGGGGTTACATTAGTGGGTATTTTCGAGGGGGTGGGTACATTTATGGGTGTATATATCGAGGGTGTGGGGGGACTAAGTGGGTGCATGTATCGAGGGTGTGGGGTACATATAAACCCGGGGTAGTATGAGGGTGGGGTTTTCATATAGGGGGGTTTCATATGTGGGTTATGTATCGAGGTTGTATGTATCGGGGTTGGGGGGTACATATACGGGGGTACGTACAGGGTGGGTTTTCCATATGTGGGTGATATTCGAGGGTTGGGTGTACATTAGGGGTTAGTATTTTGGGTAAATATAGTGGGTATAAAATAGGGTGTATGTTCGAGGGTGTGGGGAAATATAGGGTGTATGTATCGAGGGTGTGTGTGTACATATGGGGGTGTACTACGAGGGGGGGTTTTTTAATATAGGGGTGTACGTATCGGGGGGTGTGGGGTACAAAAGAGGGGTATGTATCGAGGGTGTGGGGTTTACATTAGGGGGTAGTATCGAGGGTGGGGTTAATATAGTGGGTGTATGATCGGGGTGTGTGGTACAAAGTGGGGTATTTTTGGGGGTGTGGGTGTAGTATCGGGGGTGGTGTATCGAGGGGGTGTGTAAAATAGGGGTGTATGTATCGGGGGGTGTGGGTTCATATAGTGGGGATGTATCGGGGGGTTGGGGTTTCATAGTGGGTGTAGTATGAGGTGTGGGTGTACAATAGTGGGTGTATGTATCAGGGTTGGGGGTAATATAGTGGGTGTATATATGAGGGTTGTGTTACATATAGGGGGTTTAAATAGAGGGGGGGTGGGTTACATTAGGGGTTTTTACGTATCGAGGGGGTGTTAAATAATGGGTGTCGTATCAGGGGTGTGTACATATAGTGGGTGTGCGTTTTTTTGAGGGTGTGGGGTTACATTAGTGGGTGTACGTATCGAGGGTTGGGGTGTACATATAGTGGGTGTTTATCGAGGGGGGGGGGTTTTTACATATTTGGTTTTGGGGGGAGGGGTGGGTGACAATTGGGGTTTGTATCAAGGTGTGTGGGTAATATAGTGGGTGTACGTATCGAGGGGTGGGTGTTTATGTGGGTGTATGTATCGAGGGTGGGGTTTTTTCATATAGTGTGTGTACGTATCGAGGGTGTGTGTGTCATAAAGGGGGACTACGAGGGGGGTGGTACTATAGTGGGGTAGGACGAGGGTGTGTGTGTCATATAGTGGGTGTACGTAAAAAAAGGGGGGGGGGGGGTGTACATAAATGGATGTAATATCGAGGTTTGGGGTATGTATCGAGGGGTAGGTTTTAGTATAGTATAAGTTGGAAGGTGGCAATTTTTGCTTTAAGCTCATTGTTGTTTTTCATCGTTTTCGCAAAAATCAAAATAAAAACGATTAAAAGAAACTTTGTAATATGTCTTATCAAAAAAACTGTTCTGTCTCCCCTATGAGCACTTTTTTCCCGACTCCCCCAAGTTATTATTCAATCAGCTAAAATCTGTCTTGTTTAAAACAATACAGACGCAGTTACTGAGGGGTCAGGTTACAGCCCTCATTTTAAAATTTAAAGTAAAGCTAAGAAAGGTTCCCCTACACTGCTCAGTATTGCTGTTAAAAATTTTATATTGCTGTTTCTAATAATTGTTTTTTTCCCCCCCCCCAGACGAATTGCTAGCTACAAGTTGAATACTGCTTATAAAGTCCTTTATACTGCTGCTTTCTAGAAAAAGTTTTTATTTTTTCACAGAGTGGATTCTCAGCCAAAATGCTCAGTTTGATGTTTAAATCCCCCCCGTGCTGCTTATTGGTAAGTGTTTAATCCACCCCAGAGAGGCATTTCCCCCTTACATGCTCTTCCTGTGTATAATGCCCCCCCTTTTGTGCTTTCTAGGAATTGTTTTATGCCCCCCAGAGCGGGGTTTCCCACACACGCTCTTTTGCTGTATAATACCCCCCTGCTGCTGTTTTGTAAATATTTTTATTTTTTTATCCAGAGTGGATTCCCAACTACACCCCCAGTTCTGCTGTAATTTTTCCCCCATGCTTTGTGTCTATGTTATTTACTCTCACCCCCGAACAGGATATAGCTACACTGCCTGTAATGCTGTATTATGTCTTTTTGTGTGCTTACTAGTATTGTTTTATCACACCCCCAAAATAGGTTCTCCACACAGCTCAGTTGCTGTTTTTAAAGTCCTCCTTGATGCTTTCAAGTAATAATTTTTCTCATAGACGGTATTTCAGAATCGGGTAATAGCCATAATCAATGCCCCCAGTCCCCAAAATCAAAATCAGCCGGCAAGAATATTCCTTGGTTCTTCAGATGAGGATATCATGACTGAAGCACAAGCAACCAGCTCCAACCGGAAAAAGTCCATAGGAAATTCCCAAAATCCAGTAGTTTCTATTATGACCGTTTTGACATGAATTAGCTCCCTTTTATACTCCATCCCCAGGTTTCAGGATCGGCCTTGCACTGTCCTCTAGCTTAATTCCCAGCCCAACTGAACTCCCCCAACTGCATCTTCTTTATATCCTTTGTTGGAAAAAGGCCCCTAGGGGACAAAGTCAACCACCCCAACCCCCCTTTAAGCTATGTACAATCAATTCAAAGCAAAAGAATTCATTAAAATCTTGGGAGTCGCAAAGGGGTGTATCCAGGGGGGCCCCCACTGCCAAAAGCGACAACGCCAGTTTTTCCCCACCAATTTTAGGAAATAATGCTAATTAGTGTGAGGGCTGCGTTGGTTGGCAGGTGGGCTTGGGGGCACACAGTTTTAAATGGTTTATTTACAAAGTACAATTGGTTTTCAGACCTCGGGTTTCGGGGACACAGCCCGGGCAACCTTGTAATTTGCAAAACGTCCATATGAGCCCTGTACCCCGCCAGGTTCTGTCTTTTGGGCCGGGTCCCGGGGGAGGGGCCCCAAAACCCACGGTTTGGCTGTGCTTTGTCATACACAACCTGCTCAGTCCCCTCTTAGCCCCTTTGGTTTCAACTGAGACCCCCCCCGTGTTGCAGGGCAAAATTTTTTAAACACGGCCTAGAAAAAGGGTATTCTCAAAGACCCCGGAGTGGACGGGTCTTATAGGGAATGGAGGCATCTGGAGACACATTACCCCCGGCCATCATAATTCACACCCTCCTGTTCACATAGGCAAGATTTTTGTTACGGCCCCGGAGGTGAATAGGATGCACACTGTTACAATCCCTTTTCCCTTCCAATTGTGTAAGGCAAGTGACCCCTTAAAAAAATGACAAGCCAGCAAATCTTAATAAAAAACCCAAAAATAATATCAATGTAACCAGCGCTCTGGCCGTAAAAATCCGATAGTTATTGTTTTATTGCCCCACTCCTCACATGAGCAAGTTGTTTCCATTTTTAAAGTAGGACATTGTCTTGGAAAAACGTCTTCAGGTTCCTGCACTGGCCTTTCCTATGACCCCGGTATTGCAAAAAAGGACTGGAAGTATCATTTGTACAGCATGTCCAGAATTGTAATGCCTCATTTTTCCTTGGGGGTGCGTAGGGGAAATTTAGCACTTTATTACCAAACGATCATTGGACAAGGAAAACTAGGATAAAATTAGTTGTCCACTCTCTGATCCCAAAAATAAAAGGAAGATCGGGGTTATTTCTGTTATTAGAGGGGGCGGCAATGAGAGCAGGATGGGCTCACTGGTACATATTGGCCCAGAATGACGCCAGCCCCCTTGGCCCTTAGCTTTTGTTTTTCCTCCCCTTTTAATCATCCCCAGGGGCCTAAAAAATAGCCAAAAAAAAGGTGCATTTGTTATTTTAGGGCTTCGCCCCCGCAAGACAAAAAATTTTCTTGATCTACAAAATAAATGTGCAAAATCGACAAAAAGGAAACCACAGACTTCATCAAAGTGCTGATCTCAGGGCGCGTCCAGGAA
>JARQOC010000003.1:848681262-848718146 GCA_033576535.1 Allobates femoralis | reverse complement strand
GCTCTGTGAGCCAAACACCCCGGACTATAGACTGATACATTGTAACAAACCAGCAGAGATCTGTACAGCTGATACAATGTATCCAGTGCAGACAATGCTCTGTGAGGGAAACACCCCGGACTATAGACTGATACATTGTAACAAACCAGCAGAGATCTGTACAGCTGATACAATGTATCCAGTGTAGACAACGCTCTGTGAGTGAAACACCCCGGACTATAGACTGATACATTGTAACAAACCAGCAGAGATCTGTGCAGCTGATACAATGTATCCAGTGTAGACAATGCTCTGTGAGCGAAACACCCCGGACTATAGACTGATACATTGTAACAAACCAGCAGAGATCTGTACAGCTGATACAATGTATCCAGTGCAGACAATGCTCTGTGAGCGAAACACCCCGGACTATAGACTGATACATTGTAACAAACCAGCAGAGATCTGTACAGCTGATACAATGTATCCAGTGTAGACAATGCTCTGTGAGTGAAACACCCCGGACTATAGACTGATACATTGTAACAAACCAGCAGAGACCTGTGCAGCTGATACAATGTATCCAGTGTAGACAATGCCCTGTGAGCGAAACACCCCGGACTATAGACTGATACACTGTAACAAACCAGCAGAGATCTGTACAGCTGATACAATGTATCCAGTGTAGACAATGCTCTGTGAGCGAAACACCCCGGGACTATAGACTGATACATTGTAACAAACCAGCAGAGATCTGTACAGCTGATACAATGTATCCAGTGTAGACAATGCCCTGTGAGCGAAACACCCCGGACTATAGACTGATACATTGTAACAAACCAGCAGAGATCTGTACAGCTGATACAATGTATCCAGTGTAGACAATGCTCTGTGAGCGAAACACCCTGGACTACTACAGCTGATACAATTGCTTAGCTTAATAATAATAATAATAATAATAATAATAATATTTATATAGCACTATTAATTCCATAGCACTTTACATACATCAGTAATGATGTCTCTCTTGGAGCTCACAATCTAAACATCCTATCAGTCTTTACAATGTAGGAGGAAACCGGAGCACCCGGAGTAAACCCACGCAAACACAGGGAGAACATACAAACTCCTTGCAGATGTTGTCCTTAGTGTCCTTGGTGGGAATTGAACCCTGGACCGCAGCAGTGCAAAGGCTGCAGTGGTAACCACTTGAGCCACCGTGCTTAGCCTAGGCTAGGGTCACACTGGCGTCGTGGATGCATTTTTTCCATGGGTTTTTTCACACTTGTCTTTTGTGAAAAATTCATGGAAAAACGCATCCATAGGCCCCAATGCAAAAAACGCATGGCCAAAGTGCCATGCATTTGTTGGATGCATTTTTTGGCGCGTTTTTTTGATTTTCACTAAATGGTACCATGCGTTTTTGCTTGCGTTTTTTAAGGCTGCTGCAGACCTAACAGCAAAAACACAGGCTGTCAAAAACAATTTAAAAAAAAAAGCAGCCAAGTGTGACCCTAGCCTTAGGCTGGGGTCACACTTGCACGATTCTAAGTCCCCTGTGTTGTTTGCAGAAAACTTAGAATATTTTTCTCCCTTCACGCAGGCTGCATAGCGGAGAATGCAGCCCCTAGTAACCCGCTGTGTTCCCTGGATACCAGCTACACAGCGGCTGCGGGGAGTGCACCACGCACAGGGGAACACAGCGGGGTGCTAGGGGCCGCGTTCTCCGCTATGCAGCCTGCGTGACGGCTGCGAAGGGATTAAAATATTCTAAGTTTTCTGCAAACAACGCAGGGGACTTAGAATCATACAAGTGTGACCCTAGCCTTAGAATATCATCAACAAGTTTCAGTAAAATGTCAGTAATTCACACATGAAGTGAAATCCATATTATATAGAGTCATTACACACAGAGTGATCTATTTCATGTGTTTCTTTCTGTTAACGTTGATGATTATAGCTTACAGCCAATGAAAACCCAAAGGTCATTATCTATGTAAATTAAAGTAGGGGGGATGAAGGGTTAAACACTGCGCTGCCATATTCCACCAGACATCAAAGGGTGAATATAATATTGACTTATTAGTCATCGTGTTTCAGGGCTCCCAGGAACATGGCGATATGATATTGATTTTTGACGATATTCTAATTCATTGAGATGCTCTAGTATATATATATATTAATTGATTAGACAATATTTATAGAAAACTGGAAATTCCCCTGTAAACAGAATCCTTCTCACCTTCAACTACATTAAAGCGCGGCACAGTGACTATAACACACGTGTGTCCTCTGCCACTAAAGCTTTATAATGTGAGAAATGACATGAATATCTGATAAAATATTAGTAATGAGGAATATTTACCGTCTGTCCTGGAGAAATCTCCGCTCTGCTGCAGACAGGAACGAAGGAGGAGAAAGAGAAGAGCGAGGGACGAGGCGAGCATGATCCCTCTGTTACATTATTATCTGTGACTTCTACATGTAGAGACGTCTGCTATAACCACAGGAAGAAATGAAGAAGACCATGACGGCGGCAGAGGAAATCACCTAGAAGTTTGTCAGCAGTTGTGACACAAATGTTACGTTGTTAAGAGATATTAATTCTTCCTCCAGATGAGGCCAATACAAAGGGAGTTTTTGGACAGGGTCCCGAGGGTGTGTGTGTACATATAGTGGGTGTACATATAGTGGGTGTACATATAGTGGGTGTACATATAGTGTGTGTATGTATAGTGGGTGTACATATAGTGGGTGTACATATAGTGTGTGTATGTATAGTGGGTGTACATATAATGTGTGTATGTATAGTGGGTGTACATATAATGTGTGTATGTATAGTGGGTGTATGTATCAAGGGTGTGTGTACATATAGTGGGTGTACATATAGCGGGTGTACATATAGTGTGTGTATGTATAGTGTGTGTATGTATAGTGGGTGTATGTATCAAGGGTGTGTGTACATATAGTGGGTGTACATATAGTGGGTATACATATAGTGTCTGTACATATAGTGGGTGTACATATAGTGTGTGTACATATAGTGTGTGTACATATAGTGGGTGTACATATAGTGTGTGTATGTATAGTGGGTGTATGTATCAAGGGTGTGTACTTATAGTGGGTGTACATATAGTGGGTGTACATATAGTGGGTGTACGTATCGAGGGTGTAGGTGTACATATGGTGGGTGTACATATAGTGGGTGTGTGTACATATAGTGGGTGTACGTATCGAGGGTGTAGGTGTACATATAGTGGGTGTACATATAGTGTCTGTACATATAGTGGGTGTACGTATCGAGGGTGTAGGTGTACATATAGTGGGTGTACATATATTGTGTGTACGTATCGAGGGTGTGGGTGTACATATAGTGGCTGTACGTATCGAGGGTGTGGGTGTACATATAGTGGGTGTACATATAGTGGGTGTACGTATCGAGGTTGTGGGTGTATGTATCAAGGATGTGGGTGTACATATAGTGGGTGTACGTATCGAGGGTGTGTGTGTACATATAGTGGCTGTACGTATCGAGGGTGTGGGTGTACATATAGTGGGTGTACGTATCGAGGGTGTGGGTGTACATATAGTGGGTGTATGTATCGAGGGTGTGGGTGTACATATAGTGGGTGTACATATAGTGGGTGTACGTATCGAGGTTGTGGGTGTACGTATCAAGGATGTGGGTTTACATATAGTGGCTGTACGTATCGAGGGTGTGGGTGTACATATAGTGGGTGTACGTATCGAGGGTGTGGGTGTACATATAGTGGGTGTACATATAGTGGGTGTACGTATCGAGGGTGTAGGTGTACATATAATGGGTGTATGTATCGAGGGTGTGTGTGTACATAGAGTGGGTGTACGTATCAAGGGTGTGGGAGTACATAAAGTGGATGTATGCATTGAGGGTGTGGGTATATACATAGTGGATGTACATATCGAGGGTTTGGGTGTATGTATCGGGGTTGTGGTTGTACGTATAGTCACCAAGTGTGGAAGGTGGCATATTTTTTGTTTAAATGCTCATTGTTGTTGTTTCATCAGATTTCGCATAAATCAAAAGTACAAGCGATTACAAGAAACTTTGTAATATGTCTTATCAGAAAAATCTGCTTCTGTCTCCACCTATGAGCCACTTTTTCTCCCCCTGACTCCCAATGTTATTATTCAATCAGCTAAAATCTGTCTTGGTCAAAACAATACAGATCGACAGTTCACTGAGGGATCAGGTTACAGCCGCTCATTGAAATTGAAAGTAAAGCTAAGCAGGATTCCCATCTACACTGCTCAGTATTACTGTATAATGTCCTCTATATTGCTGCTTTCTAATAATTGTTTTATCCCACCCCAGAGCAGGATTGCTAGCTACAATGCTCAGTACTGCTGTATAAAGTCCTTTATACTGCTGCTTTCTAGAAAGTGTTTTCATTTTTTCATCCAGAGCTTGATTCTCAGCCAAAATGCTTAATTCCGATGTATAATATCCCCCATGCTGCTGCTTATTGGTAAGTGTTTAATCTCACCCCAGAGAGGCATTCCCAGCTTCACTGCTCAGTACTGCTGTATAATGTCCCCCATGCGTCTGCTTTCTAGTAATTGTTTTATGCCACCCCAGAGCAGAATTACTAGCTACAGTGCTCATTTCTGCTGTATAATACCCTCCATGCTGCTCCTTTCTAGTAAATGTTTTTATTTTTTTCATCCAGAGCTGGATTCCCAACTACACTGCTCAGTTCTGCTGTAATGTCCTCCATGCTTCTGCTGTCTAGTAGTTATTTAATCTCACCCCAGAACAGGATTATGAGCTACACTGCTCTGTAATCCTGTATTATGTCTTTGATGCTGATGCTTACTAGTAATTGTTTTATCACACCCCAAAATAGGATTCTCAGCATCACTGCTCAGAACTGCTGTATAATGTCCTCCATGCTGATGCTTTCTAGTAAGTAATTAGTCTCACCCCAGAGTAGGATTCCCAGCTACATCGCTCAGTACTTCTGTATAATGTCTTCCATGCTGCTGCTTTCTATTAATTGTTTTATCTCACCCCAGAGTAGGATTCCTACCTACACAGCTCAGTACTTCTGTATAATGTCCTCCATGCTGCTGCTTTCTATTAATTGTTTTATCTCACCCCAGAGCAGGATTCCTAGCTACACAGCTCAGTACTGCTGTATAATGTCCTTCATGCTGCTGCTGTTTCTTCTGAGCATGTGCTACAAACACACCATAGTAGCTCATGTCCTCCCAGTAGCTCAGAGACAATTGAAAATCAGAGATATAGCTTATAGGGGAGACTGGTAAAAAATGCAGGATGGCTACAAATAGTGTGATTCCTCATGTGACAACGTATTCTGAAAATAGACCAGAATTCAAAGGCAAGGGGACGCTTTGACTTTATGAATGAACATTATTTATTTTCCTTTTTATAAAACTTTAAAAAGCTGTAACCTTAAGTCGAGCCCACTGGAACGGGGTACTCGGTACTGGACCGGATTTGCTGCTGCGGGGATGTCACGGAGGTCCTGGTCCAGACCCTGTCCCGGGCCCTGGCAAGTAAAAGGGGAATATTTACAGGGGATTAGAGTTTGTCGTGACGCCACCCACGGCTTGTGGTCAATAATGGGACCACCGCTGCTGCAGAACCTCCGGGGACGATGTTAAAGCAGCTGTAGATGGAATAGTTCTCCGCGGGTAGAACTTGGTTCCCTGGGGCAGTGATGTTAAGATGTATGGTGTAAGCTTGTAGTAGGTGCAGTTCACTTACTGTCCTGCTGCTGCAGCCTTCTTGCCTTCAGTTTCCAGAGCTGACAGGCTGTGGCTCTCCAGGTGGGGTCTCTCTGCAGTCCTGTTGGAGGGAATCATGCACTGGCAATACAGTTCTGTCTTAATCTGGCAAGGGAGTCAGAGGCAGGGTTCACCGTGTTTACTTGGCAGTTCTCTTGGTACAGCAGTTTAAGTTACAGGTCTTTACACGGGTTACAACCTTCCCCTCCGGGTTCCTTTACTCCCTGCAGCCAGGTTGTTCCTCTCTGTGACCCCTCACTCTTTCTCTGTCCTTTCCAGGCTTTACTCTCTCTTTCTCTCTCACTGTGTGCGTCTCCGGACAGTATGGTGGTAGCTCGGACCCCTGTGGGTCCTCGTGGTTGCCCCTGAGCTGCCTGTCCTTTGGGGTAGGAACTCTAACGTGGAGTTAGAGCTCCCCGTCGGTAATCTGGGGAAACCGGGTGAATCGTCGGTCCTCTTCAGAGCCGACACTCTGCTGTTAGCCTAGCCTCCAATAATCCTGCTGTGCTAGGCTCTACCAGGCTCCCTTCTACCGTGTGACTCAGGTTCCATAAGAAGGCTACTCCGCCTGCAATCGGTCGTCTCGGCTGTGTTCCTAGGACCCAGTATCACTGGTCCTCTCTTCTCTCACACTCCTGGGGTGATGGCTCCGGATGGGCTTTTTCACTGTGGCTGCACTGGCTCTTCAGATTCTGCGCTCCTTACACCCCACTCCTACAGGACGTGTGCTTCTGGTCTGTCCAGCCTACCTCGGCCTACTCCGGTCTTTTCTGGTCGGCTCACTCTGGCCTACTGACTCCTTCCTCTTACGTTCTCTATTTCTACCATCTGTCACCTGACCTGCTTGCTGTCCCACCCACTGTTCTCTAAACCCACCACCCCTTGCCCGCCTAGAGTCCCGGGCTCCGGGTTGGGTGCTGCCCTCTAGTGGTGTGTGGGATGTCTGTGAGGGTGTTGTGGTGCAACTGTCTTCCTATCTTACCTGGCTGCAGTTCCCTATGTGGCCTCCTGGTCGCAGGGGCACCACACTTACTCTATGTAACACTCACAGGGGCAAGTGTCCGGGTGTGGACCCACCGGGCCACAGCACACAGAAATCCTTGGGGGGCTTAACTATGGTCTCTCATCAGGTTTTCTCCAGAGACTAGGTGGCACTCAAGAAGACTGGCACTGAGACAGCTGACCCCAGGGGTAGGGATACATGAACCGAGACAGTCTCTGGGTAGGTGCGGCCAGAGCAGCCGATGGTGGCAGGTGGTGAGGCTCAGTGGATATAGGCAGATAAGGTGGATATGAGGCAGCACAGCAGATCTTGGACAGGTGCAAGCAGGTGTAGGCTGGTATAGCATGATGGGTGCAGATGGATGCAGGCTGGTATAAGGTATGGCAAGTGAAGGCTGGTAGAGGTATAGCAGGTGCAGGCGGGTGCAGGCTGGTATAAGGTATGGCAGGTGCAGGCTGGTTAAGGTATGGCAGGTGCAGGCTGGTATAAGACATGGCAGGTGCAGGCTGATATAAGGTATGGCAGGTGCAGGCTGGTTAAGGTATGGCAGGTGCAGGCTGGTATAAGACATGGCAGGTGCAGGATGATATAAGGTATGGCAAGTGCAGGCTGGTATGGCATGGCAGGTTCAGGTGGGTGTAGGCTGGTATAAAGTATGGCAGGTGCAGACTGGTATAAGGTATGGCAGGTGCAGGCTGGTATAAGGTAAGGCAGGTCTAGGCTGGTATGGCATGGCAGGTTCAGGCGGATGTAGGCAGGTATAAGGTATGGCAGGTTCAGGCTGGTATGGTATGGCAGGTGCAGGCAGGTGTTAGAATGAGACACAGATAAGTGGATTGGGAACACGAGCACAGACACGGACAGAATACTGGGACAGGAACCTCACAACTAACAACATGTCTCTATCTAGACCACATAGCTCAGGCACCTCCCATCAGGGGAAGATGCCTTTAATACACTGTGCTTCTCAGCCTGAGGCTGAAAAGTAATTCCAAATTATGGCATTATGACCTGTTAACATGAGCAAGAGTGTCAGGTACGCAGCCTAAGTGCGCTCCTAGTAGAACTGTGCAATGAACGCAGGCCCTGGGAGCAGAAAGTGACTGATGAAGTCCGAGCAGACACTACTGGCTTGCTGGCGGGGTGAGTATGCTGCAGATGCTGATCTCCCTGCTGTGGAGCCGCTGACACCACAATGATGAGCGCTAAACCTGATAAGGGTCAAGGGTTAAGTAGAAATGCTGCCCAAACAATAGAAATTTCTGAAAATATAATATACGGTAACTAAAGAAACTTCTGTCTTCCACCTGTAAATTAGATATTGAAAAATCTTTTTGGCAGTGAAGGTGATCAATGAGTGGAACAGGCGGCCACGAGAGGCAGTGAGTTCTCCTTCAATGGAAGTCTTCACAGAGGCTGGACTCACATCTGTCTGGGATGATTTAGTGAATCCTGCTTTGTGCAGGGGTTTGGAGCAGATGACCCAGGAGGTCCCTTCCAACTCTACCATTCTATGATTCTATGAACGGGGTTGGTTAGGATCCAGGCCCCGACATCCCCAACTATCAGCTGATGTCACCTCTGTTTAAGCCTGTTAAAAGCCATCAGCCCAAAAAGGCCAACCTGGACAGACTTGGCTCCAGTCACTCTGTGTAGCATATCCTAGAGCAACCCTGACCGCCACCCTTTAGTCACTTCACAGGGATCTGTACTTGCAACAGGGCCTTCTTGGTTGTATCTTCGGAGTAGCTGCTGGTCGGAGAATCAAGCCGGAGGCAGAATGGTCAAACCAAGTGAGCTGATTATCAGAGGGGACAAAGCCAGGTGCAAAAACAGAAGATAAAACCAAAGTGGGAATGAAAATCTAGGATCAGTAGGTCAGTCAAGAGCAGAATCTCACAAGCTGCGGTCAGTAACTGGTATATAGAGATGAGGGAGTTAAAGTCCAAATAGCAGTAATCCTAAATCATGATTTTATTAAGTCAACGTGTGTCAAGAGAATGGACATCTCCTTCTTCAGGACAAATTCACATTATCCCGTGTATCCACGGAGTAGCTGCTGTCCGGGAAAGCGAGCCCGAGTCAAGGATGGTCAAACCAAGCTAGCTCAGTATCATGGCAATAAATAGTTAATAATTTATATAAGTTTATTGAAGTCATTCAGAAATCTTCCAACAGCATGTTTATATAAATCCTTCCACTTTCCTCTAGTTATCTCTTTACCTTCTTCTTGTTCCTCCCCTCCTCTGGAATTTCTCTGTCTCAGATTCTATATAATGTTTTGATTTAGATGTAGCAGTGCTCAAGCTCTTGTCAAGATGTTCCCGTACCGAATGTACTAACCAAGGCTAAACTGAATTGCTAACTAACACACGAAATATGATTGAATGTTCTCTTCAGAATCAAATGCAACACCCCTTTAATATCCCTTTAAGGAGCCATGTAAAACTGTCTACCCCTCCCTTAATAAAGGTCTTTGTCATTAAGCTCTACTTTGACTTGTTGTCAGCGTGGTTCTTACCGGTGGCGTGCACACACTTAGACAAAGCATCAATTTGGCGGCAGACACTTAAGAGGACAGCCCACCCGAAAGGTGTGAAGGCCTTGAAGGGACAAAATCAGGTGCAAAAACAGTAGACAAAAGCAAAGTTGGAAGGAAACTCAGGGTCATATGGCAGTAGATCAGTCAAGAGCGTAATCTCACAAGCTGTGGTCAGTAAATGTCTTTGATAGTCTAAGATGGTATAAGGCTAATCAAAATCTTTATATCTCTGGATGATGTAAGGATCAAAGAAAATAATAAGATCCTTCATATTCCTGGTGTTTTAGTAATATTCCCAGTGGTCTGTGAAGATCTGAAGTTGTGGGTTGTAGTAATCACCTAGGCAGATTAACGATTCAACACATTTTCTTTGTATCCGTAGACGGTATTTCAGCAACTCGGAGTAGATGGCCATAATGCAATGCTCCCAGTCCACCAGATCAGAAATCAGCCGTCAAGAATAGTCCTTAGGTTCTTCCAGATGACGGATATCATGACTGAAGCACAAGCAACCAGCTCCAGCCGGCAAAATAGTCCATAGGATAATCCCTAATCTCCAGTAGGTAGCTATTATGCCCGTAGCACATGAATTAAGCTCCAGTTTCTATAGTCCATCCATAGGTTTCAGGACCGGCCTTAGCACTGATCCTCTGGCTTCCAATTCCCAGCACCAACTGAACTCCACCAAGCATGCATCTTCTTCTATATCCTACTGTTGGAATCAGGCCCCCAGTTGGGCAAGGACAAGCACACCCAACCCCCTTAACCATATGTACAATCAATTCAAAAGCAAAAGAAGTTCATTAAGTCTCTGGCGAGTCTGCAAAGGTATGTATCCAGGTGGCCTCCCCCTGCCGAGAGGAACAACGACACAGATTCCCCCACCAGATGCAGGACGATGAATGCTAATGTAGTGTGAGGTAGAGGCGTTGGTTGGCAAGACGGGCTCTGGGTCACACAACAACAAAGTACAATTGGTTACAGCCCTCCAGGTTCCGGGACGCAGCCGGTACAACCTTGTACATTTGCAACAACAGTCCAGTATGAGCCCTGCACCTCCGCCAGGTTCTGTCTGGGCCGGGTCCACGGGCGAGGGCCAAGACCACACGGCTAGGCTGTGTTTTGTCAGCACACAACCTGCTCTCTCAGCTCCCGCTCATTAGCCTCTTTGGCTTCAACTGAGACCCCACCCTGTGTTGCAGGTCAGGTTTTAAACACAGGCTTAAACAAGGGGATTCTCAAAGACCCGGAGTGGAGGGCTCTTATAGGGATATGGAGCACTATCTGGAAGACACATACCGGCCATCATAGATCACACCCGTCACTGTCTCACAGTAGGCATGATTGTGTTACGGCCATGGAGGCTGATTAGGATGACACACTGTTACAATCCCTTCTTCCCTTCCATTTGTGTAAAGGCAAGTGACCTTATAACTGACAAGCCAGCAAATCTCTAATAAAACACAAAAATAATATCAATGTAACCAGCGCTCTGTGCCGTAAAAGTCCGATAGTTATTAGTTCATTGCCAGCTCCTCACATGATCCAAGTTGTTTCCATTGTTAATTAGGACATTGTCTTGGAGAAAACGTCTTCAGGTTCCGCACTGGCCTTTCCTATGACCCTGGTATTGCAAAAGCGACTGGAAGTATCATTTGTACAGCATGTCCAGAATTGTAATGCCTCATTTGTCCTGTGGGAGTGCTGTAAGGAAATTGAGCACTTGATTACCAAACAGATCATTGGACAAGGAAAACTAGGATAAAATTAGTTGTCCTATGTCTCTCTGATCCCAAAAGTAAAAAGTGAAGATCGGGGTTATTTCTATTATTAGAGGGGGCCGCAATGAGAGCAGGACGGGCGCACTGGTACATATTGGCCCAGAATGACGCCAGCCCTTGCCCATTAGCTTTTGTTTACCTCCTTGTAATCATCCCCAGGGGCCTAAACAATAGCCCAAAAAATGGTGCATTTGTTATTGTAGGTCTTCGCCCCCGCAAGACAAATATTTTCTTGCATCTACAAAATGAAATGTGCAAAATCGACACAAAAGGAAACCACAGACTTCATCAAAGTGCTGATCTACAGGACGCGTCCCAGGAAGCCGGGCCGGGCGTTTGTTGAGAGTTTTGAGTTCCTTCAGATTAAAAACCGCATCAAAATCATTTACAATCGACTCTTGTGAAGTGTGAGATCGGGAACATGCGACGTCTTCCTATCAGAAAGAGCCAATCTGCGGTAAATTGTGACCGGTCCAATCAGCTTCACTTACTGACGGCAAATGTGCATTGTGGCATGAGAAAAAGGATGTCATGGTTAGGGTCTCCACCATGTAAGTGTATGTACCCCACTCCTAACTCACACAGCTATACACTGACTACCTATGACACATTGAGTGTAAATGAGTGGTCCGGATGTAAGATTTATCTTTAGGATAGGTCATCGTCATAGAGAGAAATTAAGATCAATAAAACATCTCTCTTGGACCAGAGAGGACATATCCACCCCCACACTGTATATATGGGATTAATTATAGAGAAAAGGAGAGATAACACGTCCATCTTCATTGCAGTAAGACTCCTGGTGAGGACAGGTAATTAAAGCTGGTATATCTGCTGGGAAACAGACATGAAGTCTGGGGACCGTCTTGGAAAGTGTCAAACATGTCAAAATCCATCTTCACTGAAGTAAGACCTCATGGTGAGGACAGGTAATTAAAGCTGATATTTCTGATGGGAAAGCAGACAAAAGGTCTGGGGACTGTATTGGAAAGTGTCAAACATGTCAACATCCATCTTCACTGAAGTTAGACCTCCTGGTGAGAGCAGGTAATTAAAGCTTGTATATCTGCTGGGGAAACAGACACAAGGTTTTAGGTCCCTCTTGGAAAGTGTCAACGTCTATCTTCTTGAAGTAAAACCTTCTGGTGAGGACAGGTAATTAAAGGTGGTATATCTGCTGAGAAACAGACACAAGGTTTGGGTCTGTATTAGAAAAGTGTCAAACATGGCACCTCAGTACCTGTGACTCTGAGCTTCAAAGGGTTAGCCAAATAGTCAGTAGCCGACCAGAATGTTTCCCATTTACCTTATAGAGAGGAGTGTAAGAGGCACAAGATAGTTAATATGCAAATGACTTGTCCAATTAGCTCATAGACCAATTACAACACAGCGATTCCAATCTAAATCATCCTGGAAACACGAACCCAGAGTCAAGCATATAAAAAGCTGGATTGCACAAAAGAAAGAATTTTTTTCTCCTTCCCCCAAGGAAACAAAAGACAACTACGGTATTTTCTGTTATTTCTCCCTTTTTATTTTTAATTGTTTTTTGCTTATCTCTGTTGTTTTATTTATACCTTTTTATTTTATAACTGTTTTTGCACTTTTATGTGTTGTTTCATTTCTACCTTCGTTATATATTTCTTGTAAGCACTGTATTTTTTCTCATATTAACTCTTAAAACTGTAATAAGTTTGATCCTTGTATGCTCGTAAGAATCCATAACCTTACAGCGAGTGTGTGACCTTACTGTCGGACCGTAGTATACTTTGGGGACTCATCACCCCATTTATTTGATGAGTGGTGGCAGCGAGGAGTGTAGACAGAGTGTGTGGATTGTGTCTGGGTGTGATCAATGCTCACTTTATAGTTTGGGACAGAGGTTGAGTAATGGATTGAGAGGAGATAAATTAA
Organism: Allobates femoralis; assembly: GCA_033576535.1. Lineage (NCBI taxonomy): Eukaryota > Metazoa > Chordata > Amphibia > Anura > Aromobatidae > Allobates > Allobates femoralis. The sequence goes on along the minus strand of JARQOC010000003.1, from coordinate 848,705,137 downwards.
CCCTTGTAGGGCGCACCCCACGTCACGTGTTGAGAAGTGTGTATGTGACCTCATCAGTTCGAAATCAGTGAGAGACCCACACCCGACACCCGCACCGAACAGCTGCTATTAGCTCTGCTGCTGTCCAGATATAAACATTAGGAAGCAGTAAACAGCACGGCTCTGTTCGATATGTAGCAGCCTCGGTCGAGTGCTGCAGAAACATCCGATTCACTTGAATATGAGCTGATCTGCAGCCCTTCAAAGGTTCATCTGCTCTTGAGCCGAAACACTGCCTCCTGTTCACATTGGCCAATAAATACACAAGCTTTTGCACGGAACTTGCTATTTAGCGCTGCCACTATCTTATCTTCTCTATGTATCATGGGGTGGTGGGCTGCAACCTGTGGGCTGATATATATACCTGCACTTTTACTTTTGCCGCTTAATTTTTTTTGCTTTTCAAGATAAATGCTAATAGATTGCCTCTAGAAGTCACAGAATTAGTAAATTGATTCCACCGGGGTGTAATATATTCTCAGTATAACTACACTCATTCTGTGAAGGCCTCAGAGGTTTGTGTGAGAAAACTGGGGGTCAAACAGAATCATGAAAGCCAAGGAACACACCAGGCAGGTCAGGGATAAAGGTGTAGATAAGAGTAAAGCAGGATTAGGTAATAAATTAATAGCCAAAGCTCTGAATATCTCACAGAGCATTGTTCAATCCATTATCCAAAGATGAAAGGAGTATGGCGCATGGCTGTCCACCGAGACTGGAATCAAGGAACACACCAGACAGGTCAGGGATAAATTTGTAGAAAAGAGTAAAGGAGGGTTAGGATATAAAAAAATAGCCAAAGCTCTGAATATCTCACGAAGAACTGTTCAATCCATCATCCAAAGATGGAAGAAGTATGAAACCACTGCAAACCAACTAAGACCAAGACATGGCTGTCCACCGAGACTGGAATCAAGGAACACACCAGACAGATCAGGGATAAAGTTGTGAAAAAGAGTAAGGCAGGGTTAGGATATAAAAAAAAAATACCCAGCTCTGAATATCTCACAGAGAACTGATCAATCTATCATCCAAAGAAGGAAGGAGTACGGCACAACTGCAAACCTACCAAGTTCAAGACATGTCCACCGAGACTGACATCTCAAGGAGAGGACTAATGGAGAAGGGCCGAGAGGCTGATGGTCATATTTTTGCCTCTTTGACTTATTATCTCTTCTTTTGCTTTATTAAAAGTGGAACGAGGAGTTGTCTATCAGGTCAGGCCGGGGCAAAAAGTATCCTCTAGAAGTCCCACACTGGCACCGTAGTTGGACAATGAGCCGGCACTCTGGCACAATCTGGCTCGCTGGGACTTACAGCAGAGGTTAAGGTCTGTGATTCTTTGGAACAATATGGTTTTTTTGCCATTCAGAAGTTTCCCCCTGTCCTGGTTATAGGGTGGTTATGCGGATCTGCGTACACTTGTCACATATAGAGGTTATTATCATCTGGAAACCACAAAACCACCGCACATGTAGGATGGGCCGCAGGAAACAAGCTGTGAACTAATTCTCCTTTTAAAGAGGTCAGCAAGTTGTAACAGCAGAGTGCGCCATCTGCGATGGGTGGCCTAGTTATTGGCGGGTTGATGGTGTATGAGAAGACGGGAAGCACGTGAGCTACGATCAGTGATGTGATGATAAGGGGCCGATTAACCCTTACAACCCAGGTGAAGTCTATTTTTGCAGCCCTGGTTCCTGTGACTTAGTCTCAGAATGACTTTCTGCACATTACGACTATTACTTTATGTTTTTTATGTATCTTTAAGTTTAAAAAAAGAGATAAAGGCAAGAAGTGATGAGGCGACAGATTGGGGCACGTCACTAGTTTTCAGTTTGGCTTTTTTCTCCACCAATATGAAGACATAAAGGGCCTCCATAAGGCTGAGTTCACACATCCGGTAATAATCCTTAGATCGGATCCAGCACAATCCGTTCTGCAAACACAATTATTTTGTCTGTTCTTATAAAACTGATTTCTGCAGGATCCGTTTTTTAATGTTGGAGTCTATGGAGAATGGATCCATTACTGATCGCTATTTATTTTTCATTTGAAACTGATCCAGTAAGAAAAAACGGATCTTACAAAGGAAAAAACATCCTTATGCATTTAGTGCCATAATCTAAGTTATTTCCTGATATACTTGTATTAAAAATTCCCTATGTCCTCTAACTACAATCTTATTTTTTTCCAATTTCTTGTGTGATGACTCTTTGTTTCAGGAGGGACAGAGGCTGTGAGAGTGACTGCAGCTCCACTCCTGGTCTGATGACGCTTTGTTTCAGGGAGGGGCAAGGCTGTGACAGTGATTGCAGCCTCCGCCTCCTGCTCTGATGACACTTTGTTTCAGGGAGGGGGCAGAGGCTGTGACAGTGATTGCAGCCTCCGCCTCCTGCTCTGATGACACTTTGTTTCAGGGAGGGGGCAGAGGCTGTGACAGTGACTGCAGCTTCCATCTCCTGCTCTGATGATGCTTTGTTTCAGGGAGGGGGCAGAAGCTGTGACATGACTGCAGCCTCCACCTCCTGCTCTGATGATAATTTGTTTCAGGGAGGGGGCAGAGGCTGTGACAATGACTGCAGCCTCTGCCTCCTGCTCTGATAATGCTTTGTTTCAGGAAGGGGACAGAGGCTGTGACAGTGATTGCAGCCTCCGCCTCCTGCTCTGATGACACTTTGTTTCAGGGAGGGGGCATAGGCTGTGACAGTGACTGCAGCCTCCGCCTCCTGCTCTGATGACACTTTGTTTCAGTATCTTAGCATGTACTGCAATTGTCAAATGGAGTGCCAAAAGACAGGAAGTAGGAAAAGATAATAGAACAGCAGTAAGATGGTATAGTTGGGGAACAGTAGGGAATTTTTAATACAAGTGCATTAGAATATATTTTAGATTACGGCACTTAATAGATAGGGATTTAGAATGAAATTTAGTTTGACCACCCCTTTAATTATGAATATGATTGTCATATGTATCTGCCCAACATATTTCTCCCTGTATAAACATGTTCATTAAGAGACCGAGGGGCCAAGGGAGGACATCTGTACACCAACGTGGGGTGACAACAGAATTTATCATCCAACATCCAATATAAAGCCCCAAATACACATTATATAGATTGTCAGCCATATACTATCACCCTCAACTACTGCAGACAGGGGACAGTCGGTACATCTAATTGCTCCCTATGTTCTCCATGAGAACTGCTGACAGACTCCTCTGTCCTCCTCCTCTTCCAGACTCCTCTGCTTTCCTCCTCCTCTAGACTCCTCTGTACCTCTTCTCCAGACTTCTTTGTCCTCCTCCTCCAGGCTGCTCTGTCTTTCTCCTCTAGACACCTCTGTCCTCCTCTTCTTGATTACTTTGTCCACCTCCTCCAGACTCCACTATTTCTCCTCCTCCAAATTCTTCTCTCCTCCTCTGTCCTTCTCCTCCAGACTCATACATATGTCCTCCTCCTCCAGATTCCTCTTTCTTCTTCAGACTGCTCTGCTTTTTCTCCTTTTGCAGACTCCTCTGTCCACCTCTTCCAGACTTCTCTGCCCTCCTCCTCTCCTGACTCTTCTTTTTCAGACTTCTGTTTTTTTTCTCCTTCTTCAGATTCCTCTGTCCTATCTCATCCAGATTTCGCTGTCCTCCTTTCAGATTACTTAGTCCCGCTCCTCTAGACTCTTTTCTCCTCTTCCAGACACATCATGATGCCCTGAGGAAGGTGCTGGGACAGCACTGAAACGCGTAGGTGTGATGAAATAAAGGACCTTATGATGGTAATACCCTCTTGTGAAATCCTTTGGTAAGAGAGCAGCAGCGCGGACCGTGGACACCATTCCTGTTTGATTCCTTTTTTGTCTTCCAGACTCTTGCGTACCTCTCCTCTAGACTCCTCTGTCCTCTTTCGACTCCTGCGTATTCTCCTCTAGACTCCTCTGTCCACTGTTCAGACTCTTACTTTCTCTCTAACTCCACTGCTCCTCCTCAGACTTTCCTATCCTCCTCCAGACTCCTGTCCTTCTTCTCCTCCCAACTTATCTGTCTTCCTCCTCTGTCCTTGTCATAGAAAAATTAAGGACAGCGCCCCTCGGGTTGGTGAAACCCACATTTTTGATTCAGTCTTCAGTAGCGACGTTTCGATCCTATAGAAGGACCTGATAAAAGTGCTTAATAAAGATCCTTCTATAGGATCGAAACGTCGCTACTGAAGATGCAATAAAGAATGTGAGTTTCACCAACCTGAGGGGCGCTGTGCAAAACCGATTGGCAGGTGGTAGACTTAAACCGCGCTGATGCGGTCATGTGACGAATCAGTTGACCGGGTTGCTCCGCCCCTTCCCGGTCAGCTGATTCCCAGGTCCATGAACTACAGGCAGTGTTTCCTGTGATCTCCTACTACTCTGTGTGCGGCCGCTGTCAAGGTACACTGCGGATTGCTATGGGGCAGCGTCGGCAGCCAGGGCTTCCCGTTAACACTGGCCGCTTCTGCTGAAAACGTCTAAGTTTAAGATGCAAGTCTGACCCCAGTCATAGGCATACATCTGATCCGTAGCTGTCCGTTTTACAACGGACAGCCACGGATCCCAAAAATGGCTATGTGAAAGCAGCCTAAGATGTTTGGTGAGCCTGGTTCCCATAGTGTCTGTCAAGGGTAGCGACCCCTATCTCAGTATCTCGTTATATCCAGCTAGAGCTCTACTGGTTCACTTATCAATTCCGAATCAGCAGTTTCCTCTAGCTTTTCTTCCGAACCAATAGTCTCAACTTCTAGGGCAATCAATGCAACCTCAACCTTCTGTTCTGCTCTAGTTCTAATGCACAATTGTCGAAGCAGATAAAGAAGACCCAGCATGTACAACACAGTTCCTAAGACAATTGCTATATACTCTTCATACATCAGAATCATCGGAAGCAGACACCTCTATTCCTCAATCCACACCATCTTGTGCACGCCTGTAGTTATACGTCACCTGGTTTATCCACGATGGCATATACCACCTATTTTTGAATTATCTGACTCCAATTTCTTTTCAATGTATGTGGATATGGCACCACAAGGAGGGGAATTACCCTATATGATTTACCTCTCTTGATATAATCATATGCTGTCACAGGCACCAAATGAATCCCTTCTAAAAACCATGCCAGTGACCTACCTCTCTGTATCAACGTCACTGAACAAAGACAACCTTTACCCATCATGTGTTATTCAAAATATTTCATAAAAATCAAATCAATTATTTATAATGGAACCGTCCTAGTATGTGGAGTCAGAGCCAGTGAAATGCCTCTGGACAAATTCAATCGTTACTTCCACCAGCTCTGCTTCTAAATTCTCTAAACACCTGCTATACTGACAATAGAACACTTACCCCTTATGGGTTGAAGTGTGAATCAATTCTTATTTAATATACTTCTACCAGGGGTGTAACGTTCAGAGTTGCAGGGGTCGTGGCTGCCACAGGGCCCGGACCTATAAGGGGCCCGCGCCGCTGGCCCCTGCACCCGCCGATCCCAGCACCTGCTCCCCGAGGACGCACATCCATGTCACTGTAGGCAGCACAAGCGTCAGGGAGAGGGGAGGGGAGAGCCCCCTGCTTCCTACTGCTGCCACCCCTCCCCTTGCTTCCTCTTACCAGCATTCTGAGGAGGAGGCGGTGACTGCCTATGTTCCACTGTGGAACACATATAGCAAGCTGGTGCTGCCTTCTCCACACTAGGAGTAGGGGGCACTTCCTGCTTTATGCATTCCTCGCTGGAACACAGGCATTCACCACCTCCTCCTCATTAGTTTTCTCTTTAGTTGTTTCAAGGAGACCAGAGCAGTGGGGGAACAGGGAGAGGTGAGAACAGATTTTTTTTTTTATAACTGAGTGCAGGGTGGCCATGGAAAGTCCGCTCACCAAATCTTGGAGGAGGCGGAGGCGTGTATTATACTATCTGGAGAGGCTATGAGGCTGCATATTAGCTGCACTATATAGAGATATAAGGCTGCACTATATGGAGTGCTGTGAGGCTGCATTACACTATATGGAGGGATATGAGGCTGCATTCCACTATATAGAGGGATGTGAGGCTGCATTACACTATATGGAGGGTTGTAAGGCTGCATTATGGAGGATAATGGGGGTGCCTTATACTAATTGGATGACTATTGGGACTACATAACGAATGGGGGACTATGAGCTGCTTTATAATATATAGAGGACTATGGGGATACATTATAATATATGGAGGAATATAGGGATGCATTATAATAATTGGAGGACTATGGTGGTGGGAGGAAGAGAATATACCATGATAAGGGCTGTATTCCAGAAGGAGCACCATATATAGCAGGATGAGGGACATGAAAACATAATTAAGGCAGAGAAGGTCAATTTGTGAGTCTTTCAAGTATTTAGAACGTTACACGGAGTCCATACATCTGACTGACATGTGCGTGCGTGCCAGGGGGGAGGCAGGCCTAAATTCGCACCGAGGTCCACCAGACTCTTGTTACGCCACTGCCTTCTACCTGCTGCCTGAATATGCGATTAAACCCGACCAACAGAAACTGAAAAACTGGCAGTGTTGTTACAAACATAATCCGTGGGTCAGGCTGGCTACCAGTTTCCAAGAAAACAACTATACTGTCCACACAATGCCAGCATGGCATAACATAAGTCAGTCCTCGCTTCTGCACAGAGAGAGGAAGAGAAGGAACATAGCCGGCTTTACATATGTGCGAGTCGTGCGACCGCACAGGGAGGTGAAGAGAGGGAAGGTCAAAAGGTCTCAATGCTGCAGCTTCACAGCTCTCCCAGCTCTCCTTATTTTAACGTGTTAGTTAACAACCAGCCAAAATAACTTATATTAATTGGATTTAGTCAGTTAATATAATTAAACACAAATATTAAGATGAGCAGCCTATTGCACAATTAACAAGTTAAACATACAGACAAATTAAACAGTAACACTTATTACAAACAAACAGAGTAAAATCAGATAAAATCAGTCTACCTGAGGATCCAGTTTCCCGTTTCCTTTCCCCTTCAGACTGACACGAGCCACCCCTCCCGGAGAGAAAAATACTTTGAGTTAATGGCTCAACTTACCGTGCGGTGCTTGTACTTCTCCGTTCAGGATGGGAGGGCTGTGTTCAGTCTGAGGTGAACGTAAAGAGGAAAGAATAATCTCGCTATGGGCCTCCAAGATGTTAGAGATGGGAGAAAAAGGTCACTCTGGTAGTCCTGAAATGGTAAAGGGATCGGCACCGGTACACCGTGACCCTCCATAAAAAAGACACAGAGTCCAGGTCTTTACAAGAGAGAGTCACAACGTTTATTTGTAACAAGTGATTGTATAGATTTCTGAAGGTTATAAAAAACGATTGATACATCACACAATGAGCGGGGTTTGTTGGACAGATATTCATTTTAGACACCTTACAGTAATTTATGTAATTTATGAGGTTTGACAAAACAAGATTGTAGAATTTTAGCTAACTTGGACATGCTTTTGGCCAATGAATGGGAGCATAAAGGATAGAAAGGAAGCGTTTATTTCATGTATCTCTATGTTTTTCTCTATCATCCTGTGGGACTCCAGCTTATCCTTGGTTCACATCCGGACCCTCTGTTTCTGCCAAATAGAACAGTGGTCAAAACTACATATGACAATAGAACATGATATCACAAATATGGCTTATACAGACAAGATGGCTGAAAGTATGATGTACAATATGATTTCTTTAACAGCGTATAATAACTAATCCTATATTCCTTTGTTATCGGATAAGACCCTATTTGCGCTGTTTTCTCCCCAAGCTCTTCTCTCCGGATTCTTCCTCCTTCTCCAGACTCATCTGATCTCTTCTCCTGCAGACTCCTCTGTACATCTCCTGCAGACATCTCTATCCTTCTCCTGCAGACTCCTCTATCCTTCTCCTGCAGACTTCTCTATCCTTCTCCTGCAGACTTCTCTATCCTTCTCCTGCAGACTCCTCTGTACATCTCCTGCAGACTCCTCTGTACATCTCCTGCAGACTCCTCTGTACATCTCCTGCAGACTCCTCTGTACATCTCCTGCAGACTCCTCTATCCTTCTCCTGCAGACTCCTCTATCCTTCTCCTGCAGACTCCTCTATCTTCTCCTGCAGACTCCTCTATCCTCTCCTGCAGACTTCTCTCTCCTGCAACTCCTCTTCCTGCAGACTCCTCTATACCTTCTCCTGCAGACTCCTCTATCCTTCTCTCCTGCAGACTCCTCTATCCTTCTCCTGCAGACTCCTCTATCTTTCTCCTGCAGACTCCTCTATCCTTCTCCTGCAGACTTCTCTATCCATCTCCTGCAGACTCCTTATCCATCTCCTGCAGTCTCCTCTATCCTTCTCCTGCAGACTTCTCTATCCATCTCCTGCAGACTCCTCTGTATATCTCCTGCAGACTCCTCTGTACATCTCCTGCAGACTCCTCCATCCTTCTCCTGCAGACCCCTCTATCCTTCTCCTGCAGACTCCTCTGTACATCTCCTGCAGACTCCTCTGTATATCTCCTGCAGACTCCTCTGTACATCTCCTGCAGACTCCTCTATCCTTCTCCTGCAGACTTCTCTATCCATCTCCTGCAGACTCCTCTGTATATCTCCTGCAGACTCCTCTATCCTTCTCCTGCAGACTCCTCTGTATATCTCCTGCAGACTCCTCTATCCTTCTCCTGCAGACTCCTCTATCCTTCTCCTGCAGACCCCTCTATCCTTCTCCTGCAGACTCCTCTGTACATCTCCTGCAGACTCCTCTGTACATCTCCTGCAGACCCCTCTATCCTTCTCCTCTGCAGACTCCTCTATCCTTCTCCTGCAGACCCCTCTATCCTTCTCCTGCAGACCCCTCTATCCTTCTCCTGCAGACTCCTCTGTACATCTCCTGCAGACGCCTCTATCCTTCTCCTGCAGACTCCTCTATCCTTCTCCTGCAGACTCCTTTATCCTTCTCCTGCAGACTCCTCTATCCTTCTCCTGCAGACTTCTTTATCCTTCTCCTGCAGACTCCTCTGTACATCTCCTGCAGACTCCTCTATCCTTCTCCTGCAGACTCCTCTGTACATCTCCTGCAGACTTCTCTATCCTTCTCCTGCAGTCTCCTCTGTACATCTCCTGCAGACTCCTCTATCCTTCTCCTGCAGACTCCTCTATCTTTCTCCTGCAGACTCCTCTATCCTTCTCCTGCAGACTCCTCTGTACATCTCCTGCAGACTCCTCTATCCTTCTCCTGCAGACTCCTCTATCTTTCTCCTGCAGACTCCTCTATCCTTCTCCTGCAGACTTCTCTATCCATCTCCTGCAGACTCCTCTATCCATCTCCTGCAGACTCCTCTGTACATCTCCTGCAGACTCCTCTGTACATCTCCTGCAGACTCCTCTATCCTTCTCCTGCAGACTCCTCTATCCTTCTCCTGCAGACTCCTCTGTACATCTCCTGCAGACTCCTCTATCCTTCTCCTGCAGACTCCTCTATCCTTCTCCTGCAGACTCCTCTATCCTTCTCCTGCAGACTCCTCTATCCTTCTCCTGCAGACTCCTCTATCCGTCTCCTGCAGACTCCTCTGTACATCTCCTGCAGACTCCTCTGTACATCTCCTGCAGACTCCTCTGTACATCTCCTTCAGATTTCTCTATCTTTCTCCTGCAGACTTCTCTATCCTTCTCCTGCAGACTCCTCTATCCATCTCCTGCAGACTCCTCTATCCTTCTCCTGCAGACTCCTCTATCCTTCTCCTGCAGACTCCTCTGTACTTCTCCTGCAGACTCCTCTATCCATCTCCTGCAGACTCCTCTATTCTTCTCCTGCAGACTCCTCTATCCATCTCCTGCAGACTCCTCTATCCTTCTCCTGCAGACTCCTCTGTACATCTCCTGCAGACTCCTCTGTACATCTCCTGCAGACTCCTCTGTACATCTCCTGCAGACTCCTCTATCCTTCTCCTGCAGACTTCTCTATCCATCTCCTGCAGACTCCTCTATCCTTCTCCTGCAGACTCCTCTGTACATCTCCTGCAGACTCCTCTATTCTTCTCCTGCAGACTCCTCTGTACATCTCCTGCAGACTCCTCTATCCTTCTCCTGCAGACTCCTCTATCCTTCTCCTGCAGACTCCTCTGTACATCTCCTGCAGACTCCTCTGTACATCTCCTGCAGACTTCTCTATCCATCTCCTGCAGACTCCTCTGTACATCTCCTGCAGACTCCTCTATCTTTCTCCTGCAGACTCCTCTATCCTTCTCCTGCAGACTCCTTTATCCTTCTCCTGCAGACTCCTCTGTACTTCTCCTGCAGATCCTCTGTACATCTCCTGCAGACTCCTCTATCCTTCTCCTGCAGACTCCTCTATCCTTCTCCTGCAGACTTCTCTATCCTTCTCCTGCAGACTTCACTGTGCATCTCCTGCAGACTCCTCTGTACATCTCCTGCAGACTCCTCTATCCTTCTCCTGCAGACTCCTCTATCCTTCTCCTGCAGACTCCTCTGTACTTCTCCTGCAGACTCCTCTATCCTTCTCCTGCAGACTCCTCTATCCTTCTCCTGCAGACTCCTCTATCCTTCTCCTGCAGACTTCTCTATCCTTCTCCTGCAGACTCCTCTATACATCTCCTGCAGACTCCTCTTACTTCTCCTGCAGACTCCTCTATCCTTCTCCTGCAGACTCCTCTGTACATCTCCTGCAGACTCCTCTATCCTTCTCCTGCAGACTCCTCTATCCGTCTCCTGCAGACTCCTCTGTACATCTCCTGCAGACTCCTCTGTACATCTCCTGCAGACTCCTCTATCCTTCTCCTGCAGACTCCTCTATCCTTCTCCTGCAGACTCCTCTGTACATCTCCTGCAGACTCCTCTGTACATCTGTAGTGAGGTGAGCAATTCAGACTGTATCATAGAAATGGATATGGAAATGAACTGTGCACAGTCCGCTACTGCCCCTTGTGGACAAGTGCTGAAACAAACGCAGGGAAGTGGGAAATTCCCGTTTCAGCAAAAGTGTTTACCCAGGAAAAGAGAGAGCAGGAAGTCAGTGTAGATCCAGAGCTGAGCCAGGGAAGACCTGCGTGTGGATGTCTGTTGAAAGAGGGCTACTTTGCTACACCTTGCCGGAAAAATCACCCCGCAGAAGCCCCCGTGACAGATCCTGGGCCACTGGACTTTGGTGCTGTGACTCTGGCCGCTCTGCAAAACCTTGCCCGCCGAGCACCCGGAGTGCATGTGCAGGGGCCGTGACCGACATAAGGGAGCCATTTGCACTGCCGTGATCTTCCTCCTGCTGCTCGGGGTGCCCCCGAGACTGAGAGAGACTTCTGTGCTGCTGTGGGCTCCCTTCTGCTGCTCGGTGTGCCCTAAGACTGGGAGAGACATTAAAAGAAAAATTCCGTTACCTGTGGAAGGAGACCAAAGAAGAAGACGGAGGAGTTTCCCCCTTCAGCACTGCACCGGGACCCGTCCTCGTGAGATCCCCAGGCCTGCTATGTGGGAGCGACATCTTCTTCTGTGATAAACTGGTACGTGATTTTAGGGAAAGTTAGGGAAAGATACCTTCATTGTTGTTTTTTTTCTTTTCTTGCGGCGTACCCGGAAGAAGTGAAGATCCAGAGACTCTAATATATACAAGTGCGCATATAGTTCGGTTGACTGTGATATAAACATGTTTGCCAGTAAAGAAACGTTATTACTGGTTAAACCTGAGTATGGGGATTCTGTTGAGAAAGATCATACACACACACCCGCGGCCTTACCACCGGTCGCTATACACATCTCCTGCAGACTCCTCTATCCTTCTCCTGCAGACTCCTCTATCCTTCTCCTGCAGACTTCTCTATCCTTCTCCTGCAGACTCCTCTATCCTTCTCCTGCAGACTCCTCTATCCTTCTTCTGCAGACTCCTTTGTACATCTCCTGCAGACTTCTCTATCCTTCTCCTGCAGACTTCTCTATCCTTCTCCTGCAGACTCCTCTGTACATCTCCTGCAGACTTCTCTATCCTTCTCCTGCAGACTCCTCTGTACATCTCCTGCAGACCCCTCTATCCTTCTCCTGCAGACTCCTCTATCCTTCTCCTGCAGACTCCTCTGTACATCTCCTGCAGACTCCTCTGTACATCTCCTGCAGACTCCTCTATCCTTCTCCTGCAGACTCCTCTGTACATCTCCTGCAGACTTCTCTATCCTTCTCCTGCAGACTCCTCTATACATCTCCTGCAGACTCCTCTATCCTTCTCCTGCAGACTCCTCTATCCTTCTCCTGCAGACTCCTCTGTACATCTCCTGCAGACTTCTCTTCTTCTCTGAGATCCTTCATCTCCTGCAGACCCCTCTATCCTTCTCCTGCAGACTCCTCTGTACATCTCCTGCAGACTCCTCTGTACATCTCCTGCAGACTCCTCTATCCTTCTCCTGCAGACTCCTCTTACATCTTCCTGCAGACTCCTCTGTACATCTCCTGCAGACTCCTCTTCCTTCTCCTGCAGACTCCTCTGTACATTTCCTGCAGACTCCTCTCTATCCTTCTCCTGCAATGACTCCTCTTATCCTTCTCCTGCAGACTCCTCTGTACATCTCCTGCAGACTTTCTCATCCTTCTCTGCAGATTCTCATCTTCTCTGCAGACTCCTCTGTACATCTCCTGCAGACTCCTCTGTATATCTCCTGCAGACCCCTCTATCCTTCTCCTGCAGTCTCCTCTGTACATCTCCTGCAGACTCCTCTGTACTCTCCTGCAGACTTCTCTGTACACTCCTGCAGACTCCTCTGTACATCTCCTGCAGACTCCTCTATCCTTCTCCTGCAGACTCCTTTATCCTTCTCCTGCAGACTCCTCTGTACATCTCCTGCAGACTTCTCTGTACATCTGCAGACTTCTCTAACCTTCTCCTGCAGACATCCTCTATCCTTCTCCTGCAGACTCCTCTGTACATCTCCTGCAGACTCCTCTATCCTTCTCCTGCAGACTCCTCTATCCTTCTCCTGCAGACTCCTCTATCCTTCTCCTGCAGACTCCTTTATCCTTCTCCTGCAGACTCCTCTGTACATCTCCTGCAGACTTCTCTACCCTTCTCCTGCAGACTCCTCTGTACATCTCCTGCAGACTTCTCTATCCTTCTCCTGCAGACGCCTCTGTCCTTGTCCTACAGATTCCTCCATCCACCTCCTTGAGACATCTTCCTTCCTCCTTCAGATTAATCTGACTCTCTCCTCCTCCAGATTCTTATGTCTCCCTCTTCCAGATTATTACGGTGTTCATTTTAGGACATGGTCAGTTTTCAAAGTCAGACATCAGAAATACTGTGTGATGCCTGAGAAATGACCATGAGAATGGTCATATCTCAGTCTTAGAACTGACAACTGAGAACCGATAAATGATATCTGATAAATGATAATCAATAATATGATAATTGAATAATTGACAAATGATAATTATAAATGATGAATCTGATAAATGATAATTGATAAAATGATAATAGATAAATGGTAATTGATAAATGATAATTGATAAATTGTTTATCATTTATCATTTAGCAATTATCATTTATCAAAGTCAGACATCAGAAATACTGTGTGATGCCTGAGAAATGACCATGAGAATGGTCATATCTCAGTCTGAGAACTGACAACTGAGAACCGATAAATATCTGATAATGATAATTGATAAATTATAATTGATAATTGCGCAATGATACTCGATAAATAATTGAGAAACGATAATTGATAAATGATAATCAATAAATGATAATTGATAATTGATAATTGACAAATGATAATTGATAAATGATGATATCTGATAAATGATAATTGATAAATGATAATAGATAAATGATAATTGATAAATGATAATTGATAAAATTGTTTAAAATATAATTTAACAGATCATTTATCAGTTCTCAGTTGTCAGTTCTCAGACTGAGATATGACCATTCTCATAGTAATTTCTCAGATATCGCACAGTATTTCTGATGTCTGACTTTGAGAAATGACCATGTCCTAAAATGAACACCGTACTTCTGGTCCAGACTCCTTTGTCCTCCTTCTCCAGACTCCTTTGTGCTCCTCCCCCAGACTCCTCTGTCCTCATCCTGCAGACTCCTCTGTTCTCCTCCTCCAGACTTCTTTTTCCTGCTCTTCCCGACCTCTATGTCCTCCTGCTCCAAACTCCTCTAGGGGGCCTTAATTTTGGCCATGACTGAAGGTGACTGTGGATGGAGGACCTTATTGCATTACTCTTTTCACCCTCCCACACAAGGCCATCTCCTGACATAGACTGCAGCTATGTCTTGTTATTGATGTGGGACACGTAGGTGCGGAGCGGTGGCTCCTCGTTCCCGCAGACGCCTCTCTCTTGTCATTGTCATGTGTTGTGTTTCTTATCTCCTTTCCACATTATCTAAAAGCAGGAAGTGGCTTAGATTTATTTTGCAAAATAAACTTGTCTATTTTTTTCATTTCAGTTTCTTCCTTACTTTTTTCTGATATTTACTATGAAATATTAATTGAGAAAGTTTACAGCACATGAAAAAACACAATGTTCATAGACCTGAACTTTTAATATTAAATCTAGTTTATTTCACAAGTTCCAAAAAATGAAAACTTCTTGCTTTCTGTATCTCATGTTTCATCTTTGCTTTATAGACTAGGACAGAGTGAGCAGAGTCATGTCACTATTATTAATGACAGCTCTATAGCACTGCTGGGGCCTTGATGAGGTGCGATAGTAACACTCTACCCTCAGGTCAGGCTCAGTATGGGTGCACGGTGGCTCAATGGTTAGCACTGCAATCTTGCAGCACTTAGGCTCTGGGTTCAGTTCCCACCAAGGACAACATCTGCAAGGAGTTTGTATGTTCTCCCTGTGTTTGTGTGGGTTTCCTCCAGGTTCTCCGGTTTCCTCCCACATTTAAAAGACTGATAGGATATTTAGATTGTGAGCCCCAATGGGTACAGTGTGATGTAAAGTGCAATATAAATATTATTATAATATTCCTGGAAGAGAGGCTGTGCTTCTTTGCCCTTTGGAATATCACTTGTCAGCTTTGCTATGTAGACCAGGTCAGATTCAGCAGTGTCACCTCATTATGATTAGTGCTTGGAATCTATCTATAATTACGAAGTGGCTCATTCACTTCCATCTGGATATCCGCCTTTGTCACGCCCGCCATATTTGTACACCCAAGACACTGGTGTAAGAATATGAATCCTAATGCCGCCCACCGCCACTGCACAGTACTAGTGCTCCCAGCAGTCCTCCCTGCCTCCGGCTCACCGCTAGGCACCTCAGCGCCCTTAGGACCTTTGGTAATATCACAGTCACATGACTGATCATGTGACTGTGACATCACTACAGGTCTGTGAGAGCCCCACACGGCATCAGTGTGTGCAGGGGAAGGGGGAGGGGGAGAGATACTGAGGAGGACAGACAACCAGCCAGAGGGAACAGACAGACACACAGAGAGAGACAGCCACAGAAAAGGAGAGACAACCACAGAATAGAAGAGACAGCTACAGAATGGAAAGATTGCCACAGAAGGGAGAGACAGCCACAGAATGGGAAAGACAGCTACAGAGGAAAAGAGACTGTCACACAAGAGCAGAGACTGCTACAGAAAGGAGGGACTGCCACAGAAGGGGAGAGACTGCCACAGAAGGGGAGAGACTGCTACAGAAGGGGAGAGACTGCCACAGAGGAAATGAAACAGCCACAGAAGGGGAGAGGCTGCCACAGAAAGGTTATGTGAGGCTTATACTGTACATAGGGAGATATTCGAGGGCTCATATTGTATATAGAAGCTATGTGAGGGCTCATACTGTATTGTAGAGGGCTATGTGGGGGCTCATACTATATATTTGGTGCTATCTTAGGACTCATACTGTATATGTGGGGGTGGCTCATACTGTGTATAGGGGGCTATGTAAGGGCATACACTGTATATAGGCAGCTATGTGGGGGCTCTTCCTGTATATAGTAAGTTATGTGAGGGATCATATTGTGTATAGGGGTTATGTGAGGGCTTATACTGTATATAAGCAGCTATGTGAGGGCTCTTCCTGTATATAGTAGGTTATGTGAGGGCTTATACGGTATATAGAGAGCTATGTGACGGCTTATGCTGTATATAGGGAGATATGTGAGGTCTCATATAGAATATAGGGAGCTATGTGAGGGCTCATCCTGTATAAAGGAGGCTATGAGAGGGCTTATACTGTGTATAGGGGGCTATGTGACGTTTCGTACTGTAAATAGACACTATGTAAGAGCTCATACTGTGTATATGGTGCTGTTTGAGGGCTCATACTGTAAATAGGGGCAATATGCAGGCTTATACTGTATAGGAGCTATGAAGGGGCTCATACTGTCCCTGGACGCACCCCGCACCCACCACCCGCCGGCATGTCACTCGTGTGCAGTTTGAAATAAAGAAATCCTGATGCAACAGAATGGTGAGTGCTGCCTACTATTATTTCAAATAATACTGTATATATAGTGCTGTCTGAGGGCTCAAACCGTATATAGGGGCTCTGCGTGGGCTCATACTGTATAAAAGGGCTATGTGGGGTCTCATACTGTATATATGGTGCTGTCTGAGGGCTCAAACTGTATATAGGGGCTATATGGTGGCTCATACTGTATATATGGTGCTGTCTCAGGGCTCATATTGTATATAGAGGTCATGTGAGGGCTCATACTGTATGTAGAGGGCTATGTGGGGGCTCATACTGTATATATGGTGCTGTCTGAGGACTTATACTGTATATAGGGGCTATGTGGGTGCTCATACTTTATATATGAGCTATGTGAGAGCTCATACTGTAAATAGTGGCTAAGAGAGGGCATAAACTTTATATTGGGGCTATGTGAAGGCTCATATACTGTGTATATGGTGCTGTTTGAGGGCTTATACTGTAAATAGGGGCTATGTGAGGGTTCATACTTTAAATAGGGGCTATGGTGATGCTCATTCTGTATATATGGTGCTGTCTTAGGGCTTATACTGTATATGCGGGGTGGCTAATACTGTATATAGAGGCTATGTGGGGCTCATACTGTATATATGGTGTTGTCTGAGGGATTATACTGTATATAGGGGCTATTGGGTGATCATTCTGTATATAGGGGCTATGTGGGGGCTCATACTGTAAATAGTGGCTAAGAGAGCCTAAACTTTATATAGGGGCTATGTGAGGGCTCATACTGTGTATATGGGGCTGCTTGAGGGAACATACTGTAAATAGGGGCTATGTACAGGCTCATACTGTATATAGAGGCCATGTGAGGGTTCATACTGTATATAGCGGCTATGTCGGAGCTCATACTGTATTTAGGGATTTTGTGAGTGTGGCGCCCACCGGTCATGTTGCCAAGAAGGGGTACTACACTCAATGAATGCATGTGGTGTCTCAGTCCTTGAGGAAACGAGATGGTGAAGTCAGACCCCCACCTAAAACACCCAACACACCCTAGGACCCAGGGGACCATGGGCGGACATGCGGGGAGGGTCCAGTCAAAGGGGACAGGGGAAGAGCAGGTGGAGGGGGTGGCAGTAAGTAGTGAGTCAGAAAAGTGAGCAGAAAGTGAGTGTGTAGAAACTGGAACAGAGAAAGCCCCAGGGGCACGGGTGGAGTGAAAACGACCTGGGCGCCCAGATCCGGGACTAATATAGTCGGACGGAGGGGTTGTTCGAGAACCAGGAAACCGGCCCTGAACGTGATGCGGATGCTGGATGCCCGAACCACTGAACTGGAGGCCACAAAATCTAGAGTAGTGGTGGTTGCTGCCTAACGCACTTGCTGAAAGGCAACTGAACTAGGGTCAGGAGACAGATACCGGTGATCCGAGAGGGCCCATCGCTGCTAGATCAGGGCACTACGTGCGGAGGACTGACAGAGAGGCGACAAGGCAGCGCTAGGAGAGAGAGAGAACAGAACGGAGAGGCACACAAAGAGGTTCTGAGCAAGCTTTCCCGATTCCTTGTGGATAAACCAGACCGAACTTGGTAGAGAGAAGCGCCCGCGATTAGTTGCAACTTCAGTAAGTAAACCGGGTCTCTGAGAGACTGATGTATTCTTCCGGAGCCGCCGACTGCAACAGCAGATGAGACATAGAGGCCCAGTGTGATAGAGGCCTTGCATATCCATTGCAACTTAACACATGTGCCCCGGGGTACAGCTCCACCTACGGGGATCGACGACATCAGGTGCCACACCAACAACCCTGGAGGTCTGACCTGGCAGCGTTGGTCCCTGCTGTAGGTGGCATCATGAACTATCCCCCAATCAACGTTGTTCTCCATCTATCAATCCCTGCAGCTAATGGAGCACGGTTCCGAGTGCCCCATGGCCCCGGAGTGGGCAAGTCAGAAACTGGTGTCACGAACAGGATGTAAATGGCCAAGTGAGACCGGGTCTTGTGCCCCCTGAGAAAGACTTTTCAGAGACTGTACATGTTTTTGAAAATAGTGACCTTGGAGGACTGATGCCATCTGCTGGCCAGGGGGCATGTCCCAGCCCCCATCGTGGGATTGGCCCACACAGGACACGAAAGAGCCGGCCTGCCCCAAGTGCCAGCAAAAAACCAAAAGTGGCCTGATCGAGGCCCGGGAGGAGGTGTGACGACCGGAAGTGTGAGGTCGACAGACAAAAGAGCGGGAAGAAGCAGAGAGATTAAAAAGGGAGAGGTGCGACCAGCTAGAGACACAATGGCGTCCAGAGATTCAGGGGGTTCGGCAGGCAGGAAAACAGGAGCAGGCGTCCCTAGAGAAGCAGAGGGGAGCCAGGCCTGATCACTGCCGGCAAACCCGGAATTTTGGAGCGCCGCTCTGAACAACCTGAACCAGCAGCTGCACCAGGCTCAATTATTGGCTTTGAGAGCCTGGAAAAGCAATACGCTGGCAAAGATAGCCAGAGAGTCGGCAGCATCAAAACCTTTTAATCCTGCCGGGGAAGGTGTGGAGGACGCGCTGCTGGAGAAGAGTGAGGTGACGCCCCAGAAGAGACAACAGCTTCACCAGTGCCAGGAGTAGTCCGGAAAGCCCTGGCTCAACAGCCTGGGCCAGGAGCAGAAGGGCATGGTCGGAGTGACAAAGAGGAGGAGGGTCGTACAGTGACCTCGCCAGAACCAGATGCTGTGCCTTCGGTGAAACCCGCAAGGGCTGACACTAAACAGCACCATTGGGTGCAGCGGCAGGAGGAGCTGGCCAGACTTCCAGGTGGCAGCAAGGACAAAGAAACTTTACTTGAAGGATGGCACTGAGACTTGAGGACCAGATGACTACTGGCGCCAATGGCAAACCCGAAGAAGAGGGATCGATGGCAACGCCAGGCCCGGTGGTGGGCGCAGGAGGAAGCCAACCTAGAGGAGAAGGAGCGCACCCCACAGGCCCCAGCAGCAGACCCGACCAACCAGTACAGAGGAGAATAGGTGGGGGTTTATCAAGGAGCCCGGTCAGGATGAGGAGGTCTTTGTGAGTCGCGGGATGTCAAGTCCTACCTGCGTGAAGGACACCGGGTAGGGCTTTATACCCAGGAGATGTGGTGGGCTGCACCAGACACATGGGACATCTGGGAAGGTATGCCCTTCATGTGTATCGGGTGTCATCTCCCAAAGCAGCACCAAAACTGCCATAAACTGCTAAGTGGCATTGCCTGTTCATAGGTTAATATGTGTTTTATTAATAATGTCACCAGTAAATTGTATAGCGTAGTGAATGACTAGATAGGTACCTGTGAATATGTTATCTGCCAAATATGCAAAAGACAATATGGACAGTAATAGGTTATGGCTGTGCTATTACGGCCAGGATGCGGTGCTAAGGAGAGACTATATGGACACTATTGAACCTGGAACAGTGAACTTTACCCTTTCTTTTTTCTATTTCATGAGTGGATTCTCCTTCTTTTTTACTTCCTTTTCTTGTACTATAATTGCTGTTTATAGTTCTTTTAAGAAACGTTCAAGCCAGAACCTCCCGGTCAGGAAGCCAAAATAATCTTGTTTTTATTGTTATGCATGCATATAAAAAGTTTGGGAAATTCTGTATGACGTCTTTATAACCCGTGGGTCACTCGGGGACGAGCTAATCATTGCCATGGGGGAATGCGGCGCCCCCCGGTCTTGTCGCCATGAAGGGGTACTACACTCAATGAACGGGTGTGGTGTCTCAGTCCTTGAGGAAACGGGATGGTAAACTGAGACCCCACCTAAAAACACCCAACACACCCTAGGACCCAGGGGACCATGGTGGACCCGGTGGGAGGGCCCAGTCAAAGGGGACAGGGGAAAACAGGTGGGGGGGGTGGCAGTAAGTAGTGAGTCAAAAAGTGAGGGTGTGGTAGAAAGAGGAATAGAGAAAACTCCAGGGACACAGGTGGAGTGAAAACAACCTTGGCGCCCAGATCCAGGACTAAGATAGTCAGACGGAGGGGTTGGTTGAGAACGAGGGAACCGGCCCTGAAAGTGGCGTGTATACTGAATGCCCGAACCACTGAACTGGAGGCCACGCGGTCTAGGGGAGTGGTGGCTGCATCCCGACGCACCTGCTAAGAAGGCAACTGAACTATGGTCAGGAGACAGGTACCAGCTGTCCGAGATGGTCTGTGGCTGCTAGATCGGGGCACTGCGTGCAGAGGCGCTGACAGGAGAGGTGACAAGGCAGCGCTGGGAGAGAGACCAGAGAGGCACATGAAGGGGTTCTGAGTTCCTTGTGGACAAGCCAGACAGAACTTATCAGAGAGAAGCGCCCAGCGATCATTTGCAACCTCAGTGAGTAAACCGGGTACAAAATTCCAATGCTGTCTGAGACTGATTTATTCTTCCACCTGCAGAGCCGCCGACTGCAACAACAGACGAGGCATAGAGGCCCAGTGTGATAGAGGCCTTGAATATCCATCACAAGATGACACATCTGCCCTGGGGTACTGCTCCACCTACAGGGAGCGCCGACATCAGGCTGCCATACAAACAACTTCAGAGGTTTGACCCGCAGCTTCGGTCCGTGCTGACCGAGAACTGTAGGTGGCGTCACAAACTATCAACCAATTAACTTTGTTCCCCATCTATCAATCCCTAATCCCTACGATAATTTGAATTGACTCCCCCGGGGTCACAGAACCCCCATGACTCCCCTGCACCAAACGGAGCCTGGTTCCAAGTGCCCCACGGCCTCGGGGTGGGCGAGTCATGAGGGCTCATGCTGTATATGGGAGCCTATGTCGGGTTCATACTGTACAGTATATAGACAGGCTGTGTGGGGGCTCATGCTGTACATAGAGAGGCTGTATGTAGGGCCTATGTGAGGACTCATACTATATAGAGGGACTATGTGAGGGCTCAAACTGTATATAGCGGCCTATGTGAGGGCTCACACTATTATATAGGGGATGTCACATGATCTATCAAGGGGATCATGTGACTTGTCACGTGATACATCAGGCTTGGCGTCCCTGGCTGCTTTTATTTCACCCCTGGCTGCAGGCATACCCCTTACAGTGCAGCACAAGGTCACCAATACTCTCATTTATGTTTGGCAGCAGCCTTGATAAGACCTTCAAATTCTCAACAAGAAGAAGAGGTGAGTGACAGTACACTGCCATAATACATAGTACAAGACAAACAGCACTCAGCTGTCTACCTAAGTGGCACGTACGGTTCTTTCCCTTTCAGCTCTGTATGGCCCCTTCCTTGTGTGCACTTTATGGCATAATACGTAATGCCTCCACCTTCGTAACGCTTCAGCAGAAGGTAGCGCTGCTATGCGGCAGGTATTGGACTGTTCAGTAGATTCTCCTCTACAGCTCCAGTTGGCAGGAAGCCTTAGCAGTGAACAGCTGTGCTGTTACAGTGTAAAGAATAGAACCCTGTGCAGATGGTTGGTCAATGCGATTTAAGCAATGTGATGTCATTGAATTCTTGACAGCAGAAGGTGTCACCCCAAATGAAATTTTTCAGAGAATGGAAGCTGTATGTGGTGATTGTATTGATGTGAGCGCTGTGCGTCATTGGGCCGGTAAGTTTAAAGATGTTCATCGTTGCCAGAGTGTATCCCATTGCCATATGGTGGTGACCTTCTGCTGTCATGAATTCAATGACCGCACATTGCTTAAATTGCATTGATCAACTGTCTGCACACGGCTCTATTCCTTTTACTGTAACAACAGAACTGTTCATTGCTAAGACTTCCCGCCAACTGGAGCCATAGGGGATAGTCAACTGAACAGTCCAGTACCTGCTGCATACCAGTGCTGCCATCTACTTAGGAGTTACAAATGTGGAGGCATTACTTTTCTTTCAACCTTCATATGTGGACTGCTAAGGGTTGGGGTACTAAGTAGCTGGGCAGGGGTTAAGTTCATGGTGGTTCTGCACAGCGCTGTGGCCCTGACACATTTAAAAGGGAGAGTAAAAATGGAGAAATAAAAGCTATAAAGAAATAATAAGAATTTGTGATGCCAGATGGGATGTTTCAGCTTATAGGTGGCCACACTGCACATAATCCCTCGGATGTAGGTGGAGTGACAGTGTAGATATTAAAGCCTTCCCAACCAGGGCTGGCTCCCAGGGGATGGTGATGATGAGAGTAGTAGTAGCAGGTGCAGTGGAGAAAGGAGGGACAAAATCACTCTTGCTTTTACCTTTTACTGCAGATGTTTAAGCAGGTCAAGAGTATACAAGCACCACCAGATACGTGGTCCAGCCAGTCTGGGAAGAACTATAGTCCACTCTGCTGGGTGAGTATAGTGGCCTACCTGCTGACGTGTCCTTGTAATAGGTTTCTAGGTGCTTTTGGGCTGTCCTATACTCCCCTCTTGGTTGCTTGTGGGTTACCTCCAGCCAGGCTGGTAGTGTGGGCCAAGTGAATATCTGTGCCTTTCAGCAGTTCTCTGGTCCTCTGTACTGCTGGTGCCTTTGGAAGGTCCCACTTGAGTGGCCATGAGCATGAAACTCACTTGTCTCCAGTTTCTGATACTAGTCCCTCTGAGCCTAAGTAGCCAAGGGCCTGGTGGCTAGTACTTCAGAGCAGCCTACTGGCTTGCTCCTGACTGAACTTGTCTTGTGCCTAGTCAGCCTTACTACCCAGCTAACCCCTCCCTCCAACCAGAAACTGAGACACAGTCAAATAAGGCCTTTTTCAGTGCTCAGCTTCCTAGTTGAAGTTCAGGCTGTGTTGGATGCTTCAGAGTTCCAGCAGAGGGAGCTCCAATTCTCTTCAGACATGGCATGACAAACAATGTTAAAGAAATACCATTTGTGGCAACCAAACAGAGTGGCGCCACATGTACATATGGGCACTGTGTGGCAGGATGCACAGGGACAGAGTTCAGGACTTTTCAGGTTGGAAGCTACATTCCCACCATATACAGTCAATTAGCGATGGGCGAGCACTACAAAGCTCGGGTACTCAGTACTAGTAAAGAGCAGTTGATGCATCCAATTCCTGGTTACGAGTATCGAGCACCCCATCCTGGTAGTGCTTGGTCTTCACTACAGTCAATATTAGGATATAGATTTGGAGATGAATAATCGCCATATTACAACTCTGACAGTGGCGTAACTACGGTATAATAGGTGCAAGGCCCTGGAGCCTAGGTGGCCACAAAAGATCCTTTGGCCGATAGAAAAACACTATTGGTGTTAAGATTTGCAATAATTGGGGGCCCCATTGGAGCTTTTGCATTGGGGCCCATGAGCTTCAAGTTACACCACTGAACTCTGACATAGACAAAAAAGCAGATATTTCATATAACAAACAATCAAGTCATCCAAAAGGTTAGAATGTTACATCTGTGGCCATAGTGTTCATCTTTGCTGTCATCATGGTGCTCATCATGGAGGTCATCAT
>JARQOC010000003.1:848628136-848676902 GCA_033576535.1 Allobates femoralis | reverse complement strand
CATTTGACCTGTAGGTGTAGGTGGCGCTGTTTCTGGACTAAAACATTCGTGTTTTCTTAATTCAGGATATTTCATTTGGAATCTTAGGGAAGAGATAATTATAAACCAAATCCTAGCTGAATTATTCTTAAAGAGGTTGTCCTTGAAGTTAAATTAAAAGGCAATATGGTTGTATTAAGTTCTGTTAAGGAAAAGCAGCTCTTCAAGGCGGATCTCCAAGCTTTTAGGATGCCCATATGTGCAGATTTACTGAATGTCTTAGATGGACCCATATTGAACAGTCATGAAGACTGCTCAGAGTCACTAAAAACTCCTATGTGTCTATAGGGGGTAGGTGTGAAGAATAGGGGAGAGAGCTACAGTAACCCATGCATCTTAATCAGAGTCTGACACAGGATGCCCCAACCATCTACAATTGATTCCAAAGGCAGGAGGTGAGGTGACAAATAATTAAGTAACTGAGACAATTTGTCTTTGACAGGCCTTCTAAGGGCCTCAAAGAAAATCATCAGACCTGTAGACTCCAGCGGACAAATATACATATTGGGATGTGCATAGCTCCTACATATATGTCGGGTATATTTCTAACCTCAGAATATCGGAAGGAATGTATACATAGTATCCCTGAAACTATGCGACATGTCCATCAGCCTCAAATCAATAACGAGATGATGGAAGAGTACACACATCATGTTTCCTATCTATGAACAGCTAAATTTATAATAGGAAATATGACGGGAATCTCTCTCACCTGGGACACTCAGAGATATGAGGACAGCTGAGATGTCATAATTCTCTGTAGTTCCCACAGACAGACCCCACATGAGGTCACCAAGGGTTGAGTTAAGTGAAGCATTTAAAGGTATCCACCAAATTTCTTCGGTGTTCGCATCTGGAAGGCCACGCCGTGTATCATGGTGGAAGTAATCCAGGAAACCCCTGGCTCTACAACTCCTCCGTGTGGCTGCCAGCGACCAAGGAGACTGGTAACTGACATGTATGACTGCAATTTAAAGAACGAGGCAGCACTCACCGGTATGTGCAGGGTGGTCTTTTAATCCGGATTGTCAATGATAGACAGGGTGCAGGGAGGTGACCACGGAGGGCCGGTGGACAACGACGCCGTTTCGCAAACGGTGTTGCTTTTACGGGTCCAGGTATCATGGACCCGTGGAAGCAACATCTTTTGCGAAACGGCGTAGTTGTCCACCGGCCCTCCGTGGTCACCTCCCTGCACCCTGTCTATCATTGACAATCTGGATTAAAAGACCACCCTGCACATACCGGTGAGTGCTGCCTCGTTCTTTAGATCACTGTATTACGTTCTGGTGCTTTGGATATGCACCGCCGGAGGGGTACCCACCAGGGATGATTTCCCGGAACATGACAGTTGATACCGCTTAGTGCCCTGCAACTTTTTTCTTTTGGACTCACATGTATGACTGCTTATACTTATACTCCTATCTGTGTTTGCATATCTGACTATAATATCTATAAATCCATCATGTAAATAGTGTTCTTTCTAGTGTGCCCTACAGGGATTAAATATAAAACTTAATCCTCAATTGATCCGCAAATCCTCACATCTGTGTTCTTGATTTAAAGAGAACCTGTCACCCCCCTGGGGCATGGCAAATTAAATGCAGCACTGAATGCAGCATGTCTGCTGCATTCAGGGAAGGGGTCCCCCATGTCGCTAGACCCCCGGTAAGCTTTAAAAGAGACTTTAGAAACCTTACAGTTAAGAGGTCATCTGGGTGGGATCTTATTAAGAGGTCCTCGCTGCTGGCAGAGTCCTCCAGCCTCCCCCTTGTGTGCTTCGCCCCCTCTTATGTGTCTGCCTCTGCCTCCTGTTCTGCTGGCTCTGCCCTCCTCCTCTGCTCCTGATGTCACACAGAGCAGGAGAAGAGGAGGGCAGACCCAGCAGAAGAGGAGGGCAGACCCAGCAGAAGAGGAGGGCAGACCCAGCAGAAGAGGAGGGCAGACCCAGCAGAAGAGGCCAGCAGAAGAGGAGGGCAGACCCAGCAGAAGAGGAGGGTCTGCCCTCCTCTTCTGCTGGGTCTGCCCTCCTCTTCTGCTGGGTCTGCCCTCCTCTTCTGCTGGGTCTGCCCTCCTCTTCTGCTGGGTCTGCCCTCCTCTTCTGCTGGGTCTGCCCTCCTCTTCTGCTGGCCTCTTCTGCTGGGTCTGCCCTCCTCTTCTGCTGGGTCTGCCCTCCTCTTCTGTTGCTGGGTCTGCCCTCCTCTTCTGCTGGGTCTGCCCTCCTCTTCTGCTGGTCTGCCCTCCTCTCTGCTGGTCTGCCCTCCTCTTCTGCTGGGTTGGAAGTGACAGTACCGTTTCTAGTGACCCCGACGTATTAGAGATGTCAGGACGGGGCTGCGAGGTGCGGCTCGTCACAGGGGCGGCTTCTGTGACCTGGCTGTTAGGCAGTTGGCTTTACATTTTCTTATGGAAAATTACATGATGATCTGTGCTATCTATGATTCATGAACCATGTTTGGGCAATGGACTCGGTGTAATACCTTATTCCTCCTGCGGGGGCACTGCAGGAAAATTGAACACTTACTCCCAGCTTTGCCACAGATCCCAGCCGATTACTGGAGGTCTCAGCTTTGTGATCGGCTCATTGTGGAGGAAACCTTCTAACAAGTAGGGAGAAAAAGTGGAGAACCCCATTAAAAGCAAATGTAATAATTGACTCACCGAGAGTTTATAAAGTTGGCAATCTTCGACGAGTTCATGAAAGATGGGGTGTCTGAGGAGAGCGGGGAGAGACACCCGGCCCAGGGCGTCCGGGCTCATCTCATTAAATATGTTCTTGATGATCTACAAGAGAAAAGGTAAAAATATTACATTTCACAGGTGACATTCGGAAAGAAATTGGTTATAAAACTTTGAAATATAAATGAAAAATAAACGTAAAATGCCAGAATAGGAGTTTTTCAGCTCCCTTCAACTATATCCTCCTTGTATTCCCTTCCAGAGCCGATGCTGCTCCAGGAACGTTGTTTTGCCCCTTTAAGAGGCTTGTATGACTTCTCCTTGTGGAACAGGAAGGGTAACTCCTGGGTCTCCACAGCAAAATCTGTCCCCTATCACTTCTATACATAATACTTTTTTGGGGGGGATGGGGGGGCTCTAGGCTTTAGACCCAGTTGGATGCCTACCTCTGCCCCCTGGATCCACTCTCTGTGTTCTCTCCATTGTGTCTTATATTCGTCCCTGTGACAATCCCTCGGCTCAGTGCGTATGCAACACGGTGGCTCAAGTGGTTAGCACTGTAGCCTTTGCAGCGCTGGGGTCTTGAGGTCCTGGGTTCAATTCCCCCAAGGACACTAAGGACAACATCTGCAAGGAGTTTGTATGTTCTCCCCGTGTTTGCGTGGGTTTTCTCCGGGCACTCCGGTTTCCTCCCACATTGTAAAGACATACTGATAGGATGTTTAGATTGTGAGCTCCAAGAGAGAGACAGCATTACTGATGTATGTAAAGTGCTATGGAATTAATAGCGCTATATAAATGAATAAATAATAATAAATAATAATTATTACATTAATTATGTATTTCTGGTATCTGGGTATGCTGAGCTGTCAGTATGCTGATCTTCAGAGCAGTCTTCCATTCTGGTTCTTGGAATGGTTGGGTTGCTCAGGTGTTCCATCTTCCAGTGATTGCTGTGTTATTTAGCTGAGCAGCCTCTCCCAGAATGCTGCCAGTCGTACATCCTGTCTGAAGTGCTGTGTGGCCTGCACTCCTGGGTCTGCACAAGGGCTGTGGAGTCGGTAAGCCAAACCACCAACTACGACTTCTCAATTTCCCTGACTCCACCTCCTTCAAACATGGCTCATGTTTAAGTAATACATTTATTTTACAATGTGAACATCAGGCTTTAATCATTATTATGATACAATAATCAACAAATTTAAATAGAACATAATAATTCATAATAATAATATTCAGCACATTCTGAATCTAACTACTGTACCCAGTTTATTATATATTTTAGTAATTGGAGTCATTCCATTTTATACCGACTCCATCTCCAACTGCACCAAAATGGGCATTGCCTCCTACTCCACGACTCCGACTCCATAGCCCTGGTCTGCTCTGATCTCTGCTCTCTGACACGGACTGTCTTGATTACTCTTTTGCTTGTTTCCTGTACTTGTTATTATTCTCCTGGTATTTGACCCCTGAACCGTGACCTGTACATGCCTCTGTTTAATCCCTGAATCCTCCTGGAAAGCCTGACCCTGGGCTGTTACATGACTTCACCTCTGTCTACTCCCTGAATACTGCAAAATCTCCTAGATCTGAGCCTGGATTTCCTGACTGTTCTGTTGCCTCTATTCCTCTTAGTAGTGATTGTGTCACACCCTAAGTAGTGTCATATTTTGTGTCCTCCTAGCTTTTGTGCTGGCTAGTGTCACAGTCACATAGATCTCTGTGATCATATCTAACCTTGTTTTGAGAATTCGCTTCTCTCTCCAGCTGGCGAAACCTATGAGTATCGCCATCATCCCCGGCGCCGTGCTGAAACACTCGCAGAACCTCCTGTAACGTGACGGTCAGATGTCCCGCATCTGGGGCGATATCACCCCCATCATCCGCTATGATTCTCTTTGTATTCTCCTCTATGGCGTCCATGGCTGGAAAAGACTGGAAATGATCTGTATGAGAAGAGGATTCTACATAGGAACAGGGATATTAAAGGGGAACACCACCTGTCAATACCATGACATGACCGCTGCAGCCAATCACAGGGCCGGTGTCTGTGGTTAGTGATTGGCTGCTGAGGGTCACATGTCATCACTATATACAGAGATCAGCACCGGAGGAAGTTTTTAAGAAATATGTAAGGGGAAGGTGTGGAGGGTGGGGGCGATGCTTGTCCGAGCTGGTACCTTTACAAGCAGGCCGTCATCTGGAGGCTTCGTGACCGGTCTCCCGACTGCGACGCTCAAAGCTCTATAGAAACCTTCCAGGGGGTTCAGATGAGAAGCAAAGTACAGCAACATATTGGTGTAGTCAAGACGAGGGGGCGGCGTCCCCTCCGCAAACAGGAGAAAGAAGAACTAAAAAGAGTCAAAAAACAATAAAAACTTATTACAGATATACAATACATAAAGTGACACACATATATTATATAGAGTCATTACACACAGAGGGATTTTTTTCATGTGTTTATTTATGTTAATGTTGATGATTATGGCTTAGATCCAATGAAAACTATAATATTTATGCTTAAATATTATAGTTTTTCTAGTTATAATAATTTTTTTATAATATTTTTAGTTTTTATAGTTAGAATATTTATACTATATTTATGATTACACTATAATGAATTGGTAGAGGAGTCGCGCCCGTCTCACCTGCTGGTTTCCTATCTCGATCACCGATTGTAGCGCTCACTCATCACTTTGCAGCAGAAGTTGGCAAATATGGATGATGCAAACCTCACCCAGCTCACAGCTGGCAGAGAGGATATACCCCGGAGCGCGGGCGTGGTGTGTAATGTTAATTGTAATTAATTCCTCATTTTATATATAACTCTTTGCAGTCAGTGGATGAAATTATAGAGATTTGTAATGGACAGAACTAATATCCTGAAGGCCCCCTTCACATCATGATTTTCTGGGATCCGTGGCTATCCATTGTAAAACAGATAGCCACGGATCCGATTTGGCCCCCATGTATCTCTATGGGCACGGATTGGTCCTGTATGACCACCTGATTGTGTCCAAATTGTCACAGATCCGATTGTGTCTGATTTTTTGCTGTACCCAGAATTGGACACTGCTCTGATTGTGGGCACAGCAGACCAAATCGGACAGAATTGGACCCGGCGCTGTCCGTGGCAAATAACATGGGGGCCTATGGAGCACGGGGCCGGGAAACAACAGGATCGTTTCCGGATCCGATTTTAGTGTACTGAGCATGCGCAACACTAACACTGCTCTGTTCCCGTGTAATTTCACTTTAGCAGAGGATCTACATACACTATCTACATACACTGCTAAAGTGAAATTAAAGGGAACCTGT
The DNA here is from genome assembly GCA_033576535.1 of Allobates femoralis. Taxonomy (NCBI): domain Eukaryota; kingdom Metazoa; phylum Chordata; class Amphibia; order Anura; family Aromobatidae; genus Allobates; species Allobates femoralis. Next base: position 848,670,863 of record JARQOC010000003.1, on the reverse strand, counting down.
CACTCCCCCCCCAGGGCATTTTATATTGTGCCCACCAGGTTACACATCATGTAAATGGGGTTCTAGTAACCCCTGTATGTGCCCAGAGTGCCCCCACATACCTGTGAAATGAACTTATAATCATTCCAGAGCTGGCCTCCTATTGAGTCACAGAGGTTGGCATAGAGTCATGGTGGGGAAACGTCTTGCCGCCCTCCAGGCTGCAAATCCCGCCCTGCATGCTTCAAATTTGCCGCCCCTCTTCTGGCCAGCGCTTGAGTGACAGGAGCACTCGCGCCGCTGCAGTGGCGGGTGTCTGAGTTAAAAAAAATAAATAAATCCTCACCTGTCCGCCGAGTGTCCTGCGATGCGCGGTATCCACCTACGATGGCTGCAGGACCTTAATCAGCTGATGGAGCGGGGCAAACCGATCAGCTGATATGTCACATGACCGCATCAGTGAGGTTTAAATCACCCGCCGCCTATCGGCGGGCGATTTAAGCCGTGCTGATGCGGTCATGTTACACATCAGCTGATCAGGTTGCCCCGCCCTGCCCGCTCAGCTGATTAAAGTCCTTAAGCCATCAAAGGTGGATACCGCGCATCGTAGGACACTCGGCGGACAGGTGAGGATTTATTTTTAAATTTTAACACTTGCTTTATTAAATTTTACTTTCGCAATGTATGTATATACATTGCAAAAGTGAAAGTACAGCCCCTCTTCCCAGCTTATTCTGTGTTTGGATCCCTCAAAATCATTGATCCGGACACAGAAATGACATCCGTAGGCACACATCCGAGCCTGTCCGTTCCTGTCCGTGGGGTCCTGCAAAAAACAGGATCCCCATGGACAGGAAAAAATTGTGATGTGAAGGGGGTCTTATGGTGGGTTTACACACACCAATCATTGTATCCAATCTCTGAACCAATCTCTGGTTGCAGTGAAATCATGGACAGATTGCTCCATGTTGTACACAGCCACAAAATGGAACTATGTGTCCATGATTTCACTGCAACCAGAGATTGGTTCAGAGATTGGATACAATGATTGGTGTGTGTAAACCCACCATTACAGCTGAGACTTTGCTACCATTGTATCCAATCTAGACAGACTGACACATGCAGTGCAGCTGATACAATGTATCCAGTGTAGACAATGCTCTGTGAGCGAAACACCCGGACTATAGACTGATACATTGTAACAAACCAGCAGAGATCTGTACAGCTGATACAATGTATCCAGTGTAGACAATGCTCTGTGAGCGAAACACCCCGGACTATAGACTGATACATTGTAACAAACCAGCAGAGATCTGTACAGCTGATACAATGTATTCAGTGTAGACAATGCTCTGTGAGCGAAACACCCCGGACTATAGACTGATACATTGTAACAAACCAGCAGAGATCTGTGCAGCTGATACAATGTATCCAGTGTAGACAATGCTCTGTGAGTGAAACACCCCGGACTATAGACTGATACATTGTAACAAACCAGCAGAGATCTGTACAGCTGATACAATGTATCCAGTGTAGACAATGCTCTGTGAGTGAAACACCCCGGACTATAGACTGATACATTGTAACAAACCAGCAGAGATATGTACAGCTGATACAATGTATCCAGTGTAGACAATGCTCTGTGAGCGAAACACCCCGGACTATAGACTGATACATTGTAACAAACCAGCAGAAATCAGTACAGCTCACATCGAATTGTCTACACTAGATACAATTGTAACAAATCCCCAGCTGTGTGAAGATGCTACAAGTGCTCCTCAATAAATTAGAATATCATCAAAAAGATCATATATTTCAGTTATTCAATACATGAAGTGAAACAATTATATTATATAAAGTCATTACACACAGAGGGATCTATTTCAAGTGTTTATTTATGTTAATGTTGATAATTATGGTTTCCACCAATGAAAACCCAAAGGTCATTGTCCTAGAAAATTAGAAAAAAAAATATCACAAATCACTTGCAAAGGCTATTTAAGCGTTGAAGATGGTCCCTTAGTCTGGTTCACTAGCCTACATGTCGCACCCCAGGGCCGTAGGGTACTCGGAACTGGGCTTTTGCTCCTTCTGGGGAGTCACAGGGGTCGAGACCGGGCGCTGTGACCTTTGGCGGTAGATTAAAAGTACAAGGGAGTATAGGGTTGAGGGAATGATTGTCGTGACGCCACCCATGATATTTGGCTATTGATGCCTAACGCTATGGGGCCTCTGGGGACAATGGGATGGCAGCTAAGGTGGTATAGCTCCCCACGGGTGGAACGGTTCCCCAGGGCAACCAGGAAAGTCTATGGTGGTGATAGGCCGTTGGGGTGCAGGACTGAGGGCGCGGAATGACCGACAGACACAGTGTGTAGTTTCCTTTACCTTTACTGGAAGTTGCAGGTTCAAACCAAGACACAGTGATGTTGGGAATCCGGGTGGCCTGGAAGCATATTGGGGATGTCCTCACCCGATGAGTTCTGAGGGCTCCCTCCTGCGCTGCTCTTTACTGGTCCTGACTGCCTGTAGCTAAGTTGCGACCATCTACTCCTGCTGGAAAGTCTCTCACCAGTATGGCAGGCAGCTCGAGCCCTTCCCGGGTACTACTCCTCTGGCTTCTGTCCTTGAGCTCTCTGATGCTGCTTTGCCTCCTAGTGCTTTGCTGTGGCTGGGAGACTTGGAATCTCTGATCCTCCGGTTTTGGCTGCTGGGCCTGGAATACCCTCACAATCTCGGACTCCGGCATCTGTCTCTGGCGCTATGCACTGAGGTGAGCCCGATCACTGGCTCCACTCCACTGGCCTTCTCCTCTCCTTCCTCAGACCCTCTCCTACGGGTCCCTCAAGCTTCCTAGTCACTATCCTTGGACGAGCTTGGCACAGCTCCAGTCCGCAGGATGTCTTCACAGTCCTCCTAGGAACTGAACTGACTAACCCTGACCTCAGCCAGAATTTATAGGGAAGCTCCCCTGAACCCCGGTTAGAGCTCCCCGTTCTGGTCTGGAGTCAGGAAAGGTGTTGTGTGCTGTGGGCTTAGCTGGTGTTTATACCCTTTCTTGCTTCCAAGCATGAAATCACATTCCGAGGGAGGCGATGCCACTGTGGTTACCGGTCTCTGGGGAGCATCATTTTCCCCCTAGAGAAATTCACTACTCCTGGACTTAGGAAACAATTTTTTAGGAAAACATAACAATTTTTGAGAATACACAGTCACTACGGCGCTTAGTCCTTGCACCGTTGGCTGATGATGTGAATGTGGTCTATTGGTCCATGTTTAAAGTAAATGTTCAAGAATTTGCAAAACTTCATACAGTAAGTCCTGTAGGCACAGTACACTTGGCGGTTACTTATTTATGTAATTGCATAAAACAAAGATATTTACATACAACTGGTTCATTTACTTGCTAACAGTCCCTATAACGTGATGGGATCTGACCTATATTACTACGGGTGGATCTACGTAGTACAGGTGTTTCTGCTGGTCTGTTTGGTTTCTAGTGTCTACTGCTGATGTTGTGGGTGCACTATCCACTATTGCGCGTGTGGACCTATGTAGCATGGGTATACCAGAGTGTTGTCTTAGACTCACCATGGGACTGACAGATTCACCGCTATCAGGGGTTTGACTCTCTTGTTCCACTGCAGCCGGTGATTCTTCAGGTCTTCCTCGAGGTGGTTCTTGAGTTTCAGGTGGTTTGGGCACAACTACTTGGGGAAAAATAAATACTGAGGCTACAATAGCCCCATTTATCTGAGTCCTCGTTTTGGGGCAGCCTCCAAGAACGGTATGAGTCATCTCTTTTTTCTGCTCTCTGAGTTGAGGTGACTCTCTGGCTCTCAATTGATCAGGGCATATCTTCAGATGGTCTTTTGAAACTGCAGCTGAGGTTTCTCCTCCGTCTTTACTAATTAAGAAGACTTTGTTGTTGTAAAAGTTTGAAGGCAATATAATGTATGGCTCTCCCTCCCATTGATCATCCAGTTTGTTGGTTTGTCTCTTTCTCTTGAGGACTTGCTCTCCAGGTGTTAAGGGAACAGCAGGTGCATGTTTGTTATAGGCTCTCTCTTGCTTAGGACATGTTCTTTTCTACACACTCTCACACTTTTTTGGTACTGTTGTTGACGTTCTGTATCCCAATCTGCATCTGATGGGTTGTTCTCAGGTGTAAAGACTCCCATGTCTAGGTCAATGGGCAACTTGCCAGGTTTTGCTCTCATCAGGTAGGCAGGGATACAAATGGTGGAATTCACAGAGATATAGTTGTACAAATTTACTAAGTCTGGCAGATTTTCTGGCCACATTCTTCCCTCTTCCAGTGGCAATGTCTTCAACAGGTCTATCACTACCTGGTTCATCTTCTCACACATTCCATTGGTCTGTGGATGGTACGGCGTTGTTCTTATTTTCTTGCAGCTGTACAAGTTGCAAAACCCCTGGAACACCTCTGCTCAAATGCCGGACCTTGATCTGTAAGTACCTGTTCAGGGTAGTCATGGGGCCTGCAGAAATGGGCTTGAAAGGCTCTTGCTGCTGCCCTCGCTGTTAAGTCTTTTACTGGCACTACTACCAAGAAGCGGGAATAGTGATCTATGATGTTGAGGGCATAGACGTAACCTGACCGGCTCAGGGTCAACTTCATGTAGTCCAGGACTACAAGTTCAAGTGGCTGCCTGGTGACAATAGGCTGTAGAGGAGCTCTCTAGCTGTCATGATCAATCCTTTGCAAGTTGCAAGGGCCACAGTCTCTGCACCATTTCTTGATGGCCTTCCTCATGCCAACCCAGTAGAATCTTTCATGTAACAGCACCTCCAACTTTTTCTACCCGAAGTGCCCTGCTCCGTCATGGTACGCCTCCAGGACCATCTGGACATCCCTCTTTGGGACCACTATCTTCCAAACGAGTTCATGAGTTCGGGCATTGATGTGCCGCCTGCACAGCTTACTAGCATAGAAGAATAGCTTGCTCTACTCCTTCCACAGCTGTTGCGCCTCTGGCAGAGCATCTGGACCAGGGCGTGAGGCGGCTTGCTTATGCAACTCTTTGACCAGGGAGTTGGCTGGGTCACTTTCTTGCGTCTCTGCCCAACCATCATGGGGTAATGGGTTGAACGTGGCTTCCTGCATGACAACCCTGTTCCTCACCTCATAGGAAAATTGGGACACACTGATGCGGTGGAAAGCCGGTAGCTCTATTTCTTCCAACTCCTCCGGGTCTTCTCCTGCAGCTGGTAAGTGGGGCATCATGGACAGCGCATCCGTGTTGGCGTTCTCATGCCCTGCCCAGTCTTTGATGGTAAAATTGTAATTGGACAACTGGGCCATCCATCTCTTTTCCAGTGCTCCTAATTTCGCGTTTCTAGATGGGTCAGCGGGTTATTGTCCGTGTAAATGGTAAACTTCGCTGAAGCCAGATAATGTTTAAAGCGTTCAGTTACCGCCCAGACTATGGCAAGGAACTCTAGCTTCAATTAGCTATAGTTGTCGGGGTTCCTTTCTGTAGGACGGAGCTTCCTGCTGGCATAGGCAATCACTTTCTCTCTGCACCTGGGATACCACGACTCCCAATCCCATGTTGCTCGCATCTGTGTAGAGCACTAACGGCTGGCCATAGTCAGGGTAGGCCAGGATATCATCCCCAGTCAGGGCCCACTTCAATTGGTTGAAGGAGTCTTCTACTCGGCAGCCCCATTCAAATGGAGGACTCGGGCTCTTGGTCTTCTTGGACCGGCCTACCAGGAGGTCTTGCAAAGGCGCTGCCATATTTGTGAAACCCTTGACAAACCTTCAGTAGTAGCATACCAGTCCCAGGAACCTCTTTGATGGTGGTGGACCTTGGACAGTCCTTGATTACTATGACTTTGTCAGGGTTTGGTTCCAAACCCTCAGCGCTGACCATGTGTCCTAGGTGGTACTGTACCTTGGGCTTCAGTAATTGGCACTTGGACGGCTTCACCTTCATGCCAAACTTGGACAATGCTTCAAATATTTTAGCCAGATGGTTCAAGTGGTCTTCCTACGTCTTCGAGTAGACTATGAAGTCATCTAGGTACAGTAACACGGTCTCAAAGTTTCTATGCCCCAGGCAACACTCCATCAGCCACTGGAACGTTCCCGATGCATTGCAGAGTCCAAACGGCATACAGTTAAACTCACAGAGGCCCATCGGTGTCGTGAACGCGGTCTTCTCTATGTCTGCCTCTGCCACGCGAACCTGCCAATACCCACTGGTGAGCTCTAAAGTGGAAAAATAGTTAGCAGTTCTTAATGCAGCTAATGATTCTTCGATTCTGGATAGTGGGTAAGCATCCTTATGTGTAATGCGATTTATCTGCCTGTAGTCAACACACATTCTCATTGTACAATCTTTCTTCTTTACCAGGACTAGTGGAGCTGCCCAGGGGATACAACTATCTCTGATCATCCCAGCCTCCTTCATTTCCTGTAACATCCCTTTGGCACATTGGTAGTGAGCTGGTGGTACAGGCCTGTATCTCTCTTTAATGGGCAGATGGTCTCCCATGGGTATGTGATGTTGAACCCCTTTTACCTGCCCAAAGTCTAGAGGATGTTTACTGAAGACCCGTTCATATTCTTGCACTACCCGGTAAACTCCATGCTTTTGGTGTGAAGGGGTGGAGTCAGTGCCTACGTGTAGCTTCTGACACCAGTCCTCCAGCTACCCCTCGGAGCCGTTGTCCTCCGCCTGGTTGGATGGATTCAAGGGTTCCACTGCTGTGATGGCGTTTTTATTGACAGTGTACAGCTTAGCAATGGTAGCATACCAAGGCAGTTTGACCTCTTCTCCACAATTTAAGATACGTACAGGTACCCTCCCCTTCCAAACATCAACTAACCCTCTGGCTGTCAGGACAGTGGGCCTACTGTCTGAGTACATGGGCTCCACCAGGGCTTGGTAATCTTGCCCTCTAAGGCCTATTGCCGCCCTACACCAGATCAACATTTCACTTCTCGGTGGTATTGCTATGGAGAACGAGTCACTTACTCTTACACTGTCGACTTCTCCTCCGGACAGCTCTACCTGCTGCCTCTGCATCAGGGCCTTTATCTCTTTCTGCAGGACTCGCTGCTGCCCGAGGTTGGCAGTTTTGGCAACCTTTTGTAACTAAACAATAATCTCCCCTAGATAATTCTCAATTACATTGGTGCCTAGAGTAAGCATTGAGTTACTTTCTCGACCGTCTACATCAACATTTACCATGCTCTGGGTGGCTAGTTCTACACGCCCACCTTAATGGTTACTTCTTTAAATCCCACCTGTGGTAAGGGCTGACCATTACTAGCATACGGTAGATTGTAAAAGTATCATCTGGGCGTCGGGCAATATCAGAGTCAGCCCAGTACCGTTTGTAAAGGATATAAGGCATTGTTGTCACTTGGGAACCAGTGTCCAGTAAAGCGTTCATGGGGATGCCATCCAGCACAACAGGCAGGACCGGTCATCCTCCCACATACCTGTCGCGCCAGTTCGGTGGTATAGGCTGTCTAATTCCTGGGGGGTGGCCCGCACCCCCAGGGGTTTCTTGCTTAAAGCACAAAACCTTACAATGTGGTCCACCTCGTTGCAATGGCGGCAGATGGGTTTTCCGGTAACATCATAGCGATCGCTGGCTCGTCCTCCAGTCGATGGGTACCTCCTCTGGCGCATCCACGGGACGTCACCAGGACTGGAGGCCAACTGTATCTTGTCCGTTGATTTGGGCCCTTGCTTTAGCTAGCTCAGCCATATCCTTGGTGAGTTGCTGCACCTGTAGTTGTAAGGCATCAGAGGTAACAGTTTCTAAAGTCTGTGCGCTGGCCCCCAAGGCGGGCAGGAAACGGGGCGCCACCTCCGGGTGATACGTTTGAGCCAGTCGCTGGAAGGGTGCCATGCTGCTGGCTGCTTGTTCATGCAGAACCCGAATGGCTCGGTCTTTAAATCGCACAAAGTCCAGGTCAGAGTTTTGCAGGGCGAATACACGTAGTTGAATTTGGTGGGTGTGAGACCGGAGCTCCTCTATAAACTTCTCAGTCAACAGCTTGTTTTCATCTCGTGCAATGTCAATGTCTACCTGCTTCATGGCCCTCAGTGCCTCTGAGATTTAATGGTATAGTCCCGTATACTGTCCTGCACCCGTTGTTTGCACCCAAAAAACTCACTTTAATCTCTGCTGCAGTATGGGTATCAAAGGCTTTTTTCAACCTGGCTAGTATTTGTTTAACAGTTCGTTTGTCAGTGTCCAGCCAGAACTTTACCTCCCTTCGGGCCGCAGCGGTCAACCGTCCTATTAACATTGTCACTTTCTGATCCTCATTGCTTAGTGAAATAGTAGCGGCAGCACTCACCGATCTTCAGAGGAATCCTTTATTAATACAACAGCGTGTTTACAGCAGGCACAGCAGATGCATAGGTGCAGGACTTGGCACCTGTTCACACTTTCAAAAGTACCAATACCTGGTTTACTAACTGCAGTATCACTGTGCTTGATTGGCAGCAAACTCGCCTGACCTAAACCCCATAGAGAATGACCTTTGGGTTTTTATTGGCTGTAAGCCATAATCATCAACATTAACAGAAATAAACACTTGAAATAGACCCCTCTGTGTGTAATGACTCTATATAATATGTGTGTCACTTAATTTATTTCAGTAATTCAATACATAATTATCTTTTTGATGATATTCTAATTCATTGAGACGCTCCTGTATATATTTGTGTCTGAAAATTCCACTTTGATGCATTATTCTAATACCTTTATGAGATGCTCAAGTCTGTTATACGGGAGGTTTTCTGTTGGGTCTTCAGGTTCAATTTCTTCAGATTTTCCTGTAAACCAAAGCTCCACCTAATAGAGGGAAACAGAGATATATGTAACACCCAAATATAAGGAAACATAGATGTATATTGCAGAATAGTGAATGCAGCTCTGGAGTATAATACAGGAGGTAACTCAGGATCAGTAATGTAATGTATGTGCACAGTGACTGCACCAGCAGAATAGTGAGTGCAGCTCTGGAGTATAATACAGGAGGTAACTCAGGATCAGTAATGTAATGTATGTACACAGTGACTGCACCAGCAGAATAGTGAGTAAAGCTCTGGAGTATAATACCGGAGGTAACTCAGGATCAGTAATGTAATGTATGTACACAGTGACTGCACCAGCAGAATAGTGAGTGCAGCTCTGGAGTATAATACAGGAGGTAACTCAGGATCAGTAATGTAATGTATGTACACAGTGACTCCACCAGCAGAATAGTGAGTGCAGCTCTGGGGTATAATACAGGAGGTAACTCAGGATCAGTAATGTAATGTATGTACACAGTGACTGCACCAGCAGAATAGTGAGTGCAGCTCTGGAGTATAATACAGGAGGTAACTCAGGATCAGTAATGTAATGTATGTACACAGTGACTGCACCAGCAGAATAGTGAGTGCAGCTCTAGAGTATAATACAGGAGGTAACTCAGGATCAGTAATGTAATGTATGTACACAGTGACTGCACCAGCAGAATAGTGAGTGCAGCTCTGGAGTATAATACAGGAGGTAACTCAGGATCAGTAATGTAATGTATGTACACAGTGACTGCACCAGCAGAATAGTGAGTGCAGCTCTGGAGGATAAAACAGGAGGTAACTCAGGATCAGTAATGTAATGTATGTACACAGTGACTGCACCAGCAGAATAGTGAGTGCAGCTCTGGAGTATAATACAGGAGGTAACTCAGGATCAGTAATATAATGTATGTACACAGTGACTGCACCAGCAGAATAGTGAGTGCAGCTCTGGAGGATAATACAGGAGGTAACTCAGGATCAGTAATGTAATGTATGTACACAGTGACTGCACCAGCAGAATAGTGAGTGCAGCTCTGGAGGATAATACAGGAGGTAACTCAGGATCAGTAATGTAATGTATGTACACAGTGACTGCACCAGCAGAATAGTGAGTGCAGCTCTGGAGTATAATACAGGAGGTAACTCAGGATCAGTAATGTAATGTATGTACACAGTGACTGCACCAGCAGAAGAGTGAGTGCAGCTCTGGAGTATAATACAGGATGTATAGCTTATATTCTCTATTTTTTCGGTCACCTCACTGTACAGCTCTTCATTGATGAGGCCACATCCGCTGTGATCTACAGCTCTGAATCTTTGCAGGGTCCTCAGGAGTTCGGGCAGAGACGGGTACGGCCAAGGATATGAAACTGATAACAAGAACTTTCTCCAGTTAACTGAATCGGACCCGTCTGACAGTGTGGAGGTCATCTCCTGCACCTGGGACACAAGTGGAAAAACATTCACATCACATTTTACAAGGTATGATCGATTTTAAATCTAACATTCTGACCTAATTAATCTTTGATTAATGAAGCTCAATCTTTCTGATACTGAGCTCCACATCCTCTCCATTGTCCGAAAATTAAATAACAAAATCCTGAGTGCCTGCAGCCACCACTAGGGGGAGCTGAATAACATACTGCATACTATGAGAACACACATTGCTCATAATAACCAGTATGTTGTGAGCTCCCCCTAGTGGTGCAGCAGGTAAATATAAATTGTTATTAACTGTCTTTGTAAAAGCAAAAAAAATAAAAAAACTGCTCGAGACTGGAACTAAAAATCAACAGAAAAGGTGGACATTCCCTTTAAGTGCATGCTTTTACAGACTTTGGCTTTCAATGGGCAGCACTATTTGGGTAACGGTCTGGTGGTATTATTTGATTGCTGTATAGTTGTGTTACTCGGGCATTACATAGACTCCTGGACAAAGCCTTTTTATATGAAACGTTTTCTGGTTTTTGTCTCATTTTTATTCAAAATGTGCGTCGTGTGTTTTGTCTTTCATGCAAAATGTGTATTGGATGTTTTGTCTCATTTTCATGCGAAACGTGCGTCGGTTATTTTGTCTTATTTTTATGTGAAACGTGCGTCGGGTGTTTTGTCTCATTGTTATGTGGAACATGCATCAAGTGTTTAGTCTCATTTTTATGCGAAATGTGCGTTGAGTGTTTTGTCTCATTGTTATGTGAAACATGCGTTGGGTGTTTTGTCTCATTGTTATGAGAAACGTGCGTTGGGTGTTTTGTCTCATTGTTATGAGAAACGTGCGTTGGGTGTTTTGTCTCATTGTTATGAGAAACGTGCGTTGGGTGTTTTGTCTCATTGTTATGCTTTTTTATTTTAATGCATATCAATAACGTTGTTTTCACTTGGGCTTGCATTTCCTTTTTTCATGGAGTTTATTTGGCATTACATAGGATAACATGACAGGGAGTGTTCCTGAATATAAGGTTCTGCATAGGGCAATGTCCGATGTGACACCGCCTCCGTTCAGAGATCGGCTCCACCTTCTTCATGAACTCTGTAAACTCACCTCCGGTAGCGACAGATGCATCCACAGGTCAGGGAGCGCGTCGTCCCCAAGAGTCACAGACGTGAGATCCATCAGAATGTCCGAAAATAACTTACAAGACATAAGTCCTATTGAAAAGAGGGCACATAATGACATTCAATGAAGGAGCAGCGCCCCCGGGTTTACCCCAGTCTAATAATTTAAGGGATTCCTCTGTATCTGATCGGTGCAGGTTGGGATAGGGGCAGGTGTGGGTGGTGACCTTATGACAGGGGCAACCTTAATCGGCACAGAATGTAAGGGGGCATCTGATAATGGGTCTTGGCTATGCAGGGGGAACTGCTCATCCCTTTTTGGTTTTTGATCAATGGATAAGTTTTGCTTATACAGTATCTGATGTAACATCTGCCCTCCTGTGCCCTGTGGGAAATGCACATTTGTTCCCCTTTAATGCACAATCCCATGCACTATAAACAGGACTCACCGCCGGGAGCCACCTGTACAAACTGCTTGTGCAGTCGCTGGAGTTGTGAGACGGTGAGGTTGGGCCCGGCGGAGGTCTCTACCGGTGGAGGAGGCGGTGGAGGCACAGGATCCGCCATCACCTTTATATCTGAGTTTATGTAGAAGTCATTTTGCTCCAGGACGAGCTCCTGCTGAATCCGCGTTCTGGTTTCAACGCAGTAATGAGCGATCTGAACCAGCCGCCCGATGCTGCAACACAAAGGAAGAGGCCTGGGTTATACATCAAAGGGTGTATGGGGAGTATGGAGGGTATATGGAGTTTATACAGGGGGTGTACGAGGGATATACAGAGGGTGTACAGAGAGTATACAGAGGGTGTATGGAGTATATACAGGGGGTGTATGAGGGATATACAGAGGGTGTACAGAGAGTATACAGAGGGTGTATGGGGAGTATGGAGGGTATACAGAGGGTGTACAGAGTATATACAGGGGGTGTACGAGGGATATACAGAGGGTGTACAGAGAGTATACAGAGGGTGTATGGGGAGTATGGAGGGTATATGGAGTATATACAGGGGGTGTACGAGGGATATACAGAGGGTGTACAGAGAGTATACAGAGGGTGTATGGAGTATATACAGGGGGTGTACGAGGGATATACAGAGGGTGTACAGAGAGTATACAGAGGGTGTATGGGGAGTATGGAGGGTATATGGAGTATATACAGGGAGTGTACGAGGGATATACAGAGGGTGTATGGGGGATGTATGGTGGGTTACGGTGGAGAATACAGGGTGTGTACAGGGGTTGTATGGAGAGTGTATGGTGGATAACACAGGGGTGCACAGAGGGTGTATAGTGAAGAAAAAAGGGTGTACGGAGGGTGTACGGGGGTTTATGGAGAGTGTATGGCGGAGAATACAGGGGGTGTGAGGGTGTATGGAGCGTTTATAGGGGGTATACGGGGGTTGTACGGAGGGTGCACAGAGGATGTACATGGGGTGTATGGAGGGTGTTCCAGGGGTGTACAGGGGATATATGAGGAGTATAAAAGGGGTGTAGGAGGGATGTACAGTGGGTGTATGGAGAGTCTAGGAAGGGTCTATAGAGAGTGAACAGAGGGTATACGGTGGTTATACGGAGGATGTACATGGGGTATATGGAGGGTGTACCAGGGTTATACAAGGGGTATATGAGGGGTGTACATGGGGTGTAGGAGGGTGTACTGGGGGTGTATGTGAGGTGTACAGGGAGTGTAGGAGGGGTGTACAGGGAGTGTAGGAGGGTGTATGGAGAGTGTACAGAGGGTATACGGGGGTTGTACAGAGGATATAGCATGGGGTGTATGGAGGGTGTACCAAGGGTATACAGGGGGTATATGAGCCGTGTACATGGGGTGTAGGAGGGGTGTACAGGGGGTGTATGGAGGGTGAGTGAGGGGTGTATGGAGAGTGTATAAAGGGTATGCAGGGGTGTATGGAGGGTGTACGGACGGTGTATGGGCTGCATTGGAGGGTGTACAGCTGCAATCACTGGAGGAGCTGTATATATGAATATGGGGGATGTGACGAACTCCATGTTTAGCGCTGTCTTCTCCCCCTGTGTCATGTACCTCGCCATCTCTGCCAGATACTGCGCCCCCAGCCACAGGTCCATGTCCTTGTACGTCTGCTCCGATCGGCTCACAAGCTCCCGGAACATCTCTACGGCTTTCTCTTTTATCAGTTCCAGTCTGGAGTTCACAGACGCCTCTGTATAAGAAGAAAAACGATATATTTCACAATCATTGAGACTGAGGTGGCGGAGAGGTAAATGTCTTTAGCTGCGGGGGTCTGTGCACTGCCCCCCCTGTCTCTAGGGTAGAATAGGTTCATGTTTAATTCCCTGGTGCTCTAGAGTAAAATGAATATATCGATTGGTCAAGGGACTGCAGTGTATTACAAAGATTAATGTTATGTTCCCTGGTGATCTAGGGTGGAAAAAGGATTTCTAACTATCAGTCAAGGAGAGAAGAGGAGGATTCATTTTTCCCTGGTGGTCTAGAGAAGGAGAGGGGTTTATTCCTATTAGTTTATGGTAGAGGAGGAGGATTCATGTTTCATTCCCTGGTGGTCTAGAGGAGGAGAGGGGTTTATTCCTATTAGTTTATGGTAGAGGAGGAGGATTCCTGTTTCATTCCCTGGTGGTCTAGAGGAGGAGAAGGGTTTATTCCTATTAGTCTAGGGTAGATGAAAAGGATTCATGTTTCATTCCCTGGTGGTCTAGAGGAAGAGAAGGGTTTATTGCTATTAGTTTATGGTAGATGAGAAGGATTCATGTTTCATTCCCTGGTGGTCTAGAGGAGGAGAGGGGTTTATTCCTATTAGTCTAGGGTAGAGGAGGAGGATTCAGCTTTCATTCCCTGGTGGTCTAGAGAAGGAGAAGGGTTTATTCCTATTAGTCTAGGGTAGAGGAGGAGGATTCATGTTTCATTCCCTGGTGGTCTAGAGAAGAAGGGTTTATTGCTATTAGTTTATGGTAGATGAGGAGGATTCATGTTTCATTCCCTGGTGGTCTAGAGGAGGAGAAGGGTTTATTGCTATTAGTCTAGGGTAGAGGAGGAGGATTCATATTTCATTCCCTGGTGGTCTAGAGGAGGAGAGGAGTTTATTTTTATTGCTCCAGACTTTAGGGTTTAATATTTTTATTCTGTAGCAGTTTAAGGTAGTAGGTTTTATATTTGTTCCCTGGCGGTCTAGAGCAGGGGAGGGTTTTATCCCTATAACTCAAGGATAGAAGAGTAGGATTAATGATCTATACCCTGGAGGTCAAAAGTAGAAAAAGGAGATTTTTGTGTACTCACCGTAAAATCCTTTTCTCTTAGCCTCTAATTGGGGGACACAGACCGTGGGTGTTATGCTGCTGTCCACTAGGAGGCGACACTAGGCAGAATCTGCAAAAGAGTTAAGAGACTCCTCCTCTGCAGCATTACACCCCTGAAGTAGGAAGTGATTCTCCAGTTTTGTGCTAAAGCAGTAGGAGAGTTAACAGATAATAACAGTGACACAGGAGTCTACACAGGCAACCTGTGTAAACAAATATAGTCAACAAGGTAATAACAGTGTAACAAGGCCTGAAGCAAACAGGCACGTGTGTAAACAGTTAATAGTTAGAGTAATACTAGTACCACAAGGCCTGTAACTAAGCAGGCGCATGTGGAAAACAGTGAAGAGTTAACAAGCAATAATCGTACAACAGGGCCTGTAACTAAACAGGCTCACAGTACTACAAGGCCTGGAGCTAAACAGGCACAAGTTTAAACAGTCAACAGAGTGATAATAGGCAAACGTGTGTAAACATGTTAACCATGTAACAGCTGAGAAGCTATGTGATAACTGTAGAAAAAAAAAGGCCCACCAGGGCAATAGGGTGGGTGCTGTGTCCCCCAATTAGAGGCTAAGAGAAAAGGATTTTACGGTGAGTACACAAAAATCTCCTTTTCTCCTTCGCCTCATTGGGGGACACAGACCGTGGGACGTCCCAAAGCAGTCCCTGGGTGGGAAAGAACAATGGAACTAGTGACACCGAGCATGGTCAGTGAAGAACTATGCCCCGACAGGCAGACCTGCTGCCGCCTGGAGGGCACGTCAAGCCCTATAGTGGCTTGAGTATGTGTGTAGGCTGACCCCTTTTGGCTGTCTACACACTTGTCGGACTGACACCTGGTGCCAAACGGACCAGGAAGCCCTCACGGCCGTAGTAGAATGTGCCGTGCCGCTGCCGGAAGGGATGAGATTTTGACGGTATAAGCGTCTTGGATGGTCAGACGAATCCACCTGGTTAGAGGAGCCTTAGAGGCTGATATGTCATTATGTCTGCCTTCTGGAAGAAGGGAGAAAGAGAATCCGACCTGTGGAGAGGCACTGGTTGTGGGTACTTAGATGCGTAGGGACCTGATAAGATCCTGCATATGTAGGTCCTTTACGACCAGACAGACTGGAGTCGGTCACAGCGATGACAGAGAGACGTCTTTAGTGAGGTGGAAGGAGTATACCGCCTAAGAAGGATGGAACCAGCCGTAGAACAGTCTTGTTCAGGTAGAAGACCAGAAAAGATGGTTTACATGAGAGCGCTGAAAGTACCGATACCTCTGCAGAGAAAAATAATTTGCCACCAAAACACATTACTGTTTGGATGAGAATGCTAAGGGTAAACCTATAGACTCTCAAAAGGTGGGTCTTGTAGAGCCATGAGGACGAAGATCAGGTCCCGCAGGTGTAGACCTGTGGTATGGAGACCTTAAATGGGAGACCCTTTGAAGGAAGGATTTTTCTAGAGACCTGGTGGCAACACGTTTTTGGAAGGTGAAACGGGCTGAAACCCTGCTGTGTGAGAGACCCCAAGGACAGACCTGAGTCTAGGTCTGAGTGGAAGAAACGAAAGATCTTTGCATGAAATAGGGTAAGGGGAATGACCCCTAGAGGAGCTCGGAGATAAAGAAAAACAAAACGATTACACTCATGGTATATCGTCGATAAGGCTGGTTTACTCGCTGCGACCATGGTCGCTACAACATCCAGGGAAAAAACCCATGGGTAAATTCCAGGTCTCAAGGGCTACGCCACTATTTTCAGAGTTGAGGAATTCCGAGGGAGAGCAGGTCTGAAACTGTCTTTTTAGTTGTCCTGGTACTGCTGGTATGAGTTGGACGAAATTTTCGTCCAAGCGCATCTGGGCCAGTCTGAAAATACAGGGAGATCTGGCAACCGTCTTGTTTGACCTTCCACACTATCCTGTTAGTTGGAAAGAATATAGGGGAGATGGAGACAGGTCCCATCTAGGACTGGTATGTCTGTCCTATTGACTGTAGGTTCTAGGACCTGGCCAGAAAGGATGGAACCTTAGCATTGGACACGTGAGGCCGTCAGGTCCACATCTGTAGTTTCCTGACGCTGACAGTCTTGACAGAAGACATCTGGATGAAGGGGCCGCTTCCCTGAGTCCGTCCCTTGGCGGGTTAGCCTGGTATGAGAACAGCTGACAGTACAGCGTTCAAGGATTCCACCCGGTGAAGGATGTGGCGAACGTCTGACATCACTTGGAGACTGTGGGTTCCACCCTGGTGGTTGACATATGCCACAGCTGTGGCATTGTCTGACTATATCCTAGCAAGACCGACTGCCAGAAGATCACTGAATGATTCCAGTACTAGAAATACTGCCCGAACCTTTGTAGATTGGGGGGCATCCTCGTGTGTGGGCGGGACTATTGGCACGTGCATTGTGATGGGAGTACATCGCACCACATCCTGTTTCTGGGCCACGTCTAAGCATGGATAGTTGGAGAGGCCGTAGGTGCAGCTGAGGCTATGGAACTGCCTCCCATGCTGCCACTATCCTGTCTAGGACTCTTATAGCCGTTGTGAAAGATTGAGGAGACCGCTGAAGCGAATTCCCAGACGAAGAAACCGTGCCCTGTCTGGGAAAAACAAATATGGCTGATACTCCATATGTGATGCTGCAGCATGTGGCCATCAGGAAGACAGATAGGACTCCCTGAGTTTGTGTGCTGTGTTGGAACATGTGCTCTGGCATTGTGGTAGACTCATGGAGGGTGATCCGCCAACCGAGTCTTCTTAACGTGTCCAGTGAAATCGACAGAGTTCACAGACTCCGAAAATCATGCATTGATGAATAAGTCGTCCTGATATGGGAGACTCCTGAGATGCAGTATAGACATTTCCAACTTCAGGCTGCATTTATGAGCTTTAGGTCTCACGGTAGTCACTTTTAACTCCTGAGACGAGAAGGGACTGACTGCGTGGAAGAAGTGAAAAAATCATCTGATGTATTTCCACACTTGTGTGGACGGTGGAAGTCCTGCAGCGGCTATCTGGTAACGATCATAAAAAACGCCTTCAAGCCAGTTGTGGGTTACACAACTGCCCCAGGTGAGTGAATCCCTCTTTTCACCGCTCACATACTTAGTGCCACATTGATAGGGCACTATTGTGCCTCTTGTTCCCCCTCCTTTTTTATCTTGTTGCGTGGAAGAAGGTTCAGGCCACAGCCACACGGGAGACCGGAGGGGGCCATGCATTGGGTTAATGCATTTGCGAGTCTGCGAGATCCTGCTTCGAAGCGGACTGAGCAGAGGGCATTACGCGTGTTATCTCCACCCAAGTACCTAATATAGGTACAGTGAGGAGATTGGCCGCTGGGCTCGTGTTCCACGTTCTGCAACATAGAGTTTCGTTTTAATAGTCCGGGGATGGAGGCCGGGTAGTCCCTGTGCGGTCCCAACTTCAACCCGAGTCCCCAACAGTGGGGAGGCGAGGAAGGAGTATGCTATGGGTCGTAGGTTCCCGAGACCCTTAGCTCAGTTCCTTGTGCCGCTGCAGGACACGGCGGTTTAGCCTGTGTCTTTTGAGACTTGGCTGTCGTCACCGCCAACCGGAGCTCCAGCTGTGGGGTCTGGAGAGAGTTGGTGGGCAGTCCTGGGATGCCTCACTGTTGTCGGGTAATTGCAGGTTATATCAGCTTCAACTGGGCTCTCCAACAGTGGGGGCCCGAGGAAGGATCTGTCAGTTAAACCTGAAGGAAGTCCGCCACTAAAAAAGGTCCCTGCGTGGCGACCGATCTCTTGTCAGACTTAGCCTAAGCTCCGACCAACCCTAACGATTCCGAAGGACCGGAATCAGTTATGCCAACGGCGGATAAAAAAACGTCCTGATGTGTTCTGGGGGTGGAAAACTATCTTTGCCTCCTTAGCGCCTGAGGTGTACAGAAATTCTCCAAACAGGTGTCTAGTGAGGCATAGGAGACCTGTGATGGCCTCCTTACGACCACTTCCGCCTCCCATCCACGTAACCCGATGCCACGTCTACTGGCGATGGCAGTAGACGCTGTTATTGCAGAGCAATCGGCAGCGTCCAGGACTTATGTATCAGATAGACCTGAGGTAACGACTCGAGCCGTCCGGGCCACAGAGTATGATCGGCGGGCAGGAAACAATAGTGCCTGACGGAATTGAATCCGTATCTTGATTACCTTACAGTTATTAAACCGGTTATCGGGACGAAATCAATGATTGTTGGAGAATGTCATGAAAACGACCTACGTGCTGTCTGTGCGTCAATATAGAAAGCAGAAGCATGTGTAATGTCTGGCCAGTAGGTGTAGTGATAGGTGTACTGTCAGGTAACTTTAATACTGTAGGACAGAGCAGTAACTGATCACCTGACGTATTTACACTGCCCCTGATTATGACATCGTTCCTTGTGGCGTGAGCAGGGGCGTAACTACAATAGGTGCAGGGGAACTAAAGATTTGCAATAATTGGGGGCCTTGGAGCTTTCGCATCGGGGCCCCGAGGCCTGAAGATACGCCACTGGGCGTGAGGACTAAATGCAGCAGGACATCATTGTTGGTTGTCCTGCCGTCGCTATTGGGAACTGGCACAGAGCGAGGCTCTGTAGGCCTTCTCCAGAACCCCTGGAAGCGGCCTTAGTGATGTATTGCCGCAGGCAGGGAGCCCTGCTGGGTTCCTTGACCCCTGGCTCCAGCTGCCCGTCCTGAGGGCTGCCGCAGGTGGGCTGCCTTGAACTCCCTGACCTTTGGCAGCAGTGTCCTAAGGGCTGAGGCAGGCAGGAAGCTCTTCCTGAGCTCCTTATCGGTCCTGCACCGCACATATTCGCTGGCCCAAGTTCACTTTCAGCCCTGCAGCAGGGATGAAGCCCTGTCATGGCCACAGTACCTGGTACCAATGAGGAGCTGTGCCCAATCCAGCCTTAGTTTGGCATTATTATTATTATTAATTATTATTAATAAGTATTTATATAGCGCTATAAGGATACATAGCGCTTTACAATTTAGAGGGTTGACATAGACAAGTGGTCGAAGACGACGACCACAAACGGTGACAAACGATGACAGATCACAAATAGTAATACAGGTACAATGGGGCCGGGGATCCTGTCCGCGAGGGCTCACTGTGCTTTCAACCCTGCTTCCACTGTGCCCTCACTGCCCTGTGGATAATGGCCGCCGCTGCTAACAGTAGGGCGGGACCAGAATCCTAAGGCGTGCCATAGGCTTCGCGCCAGTTATCCTCCGTCCCGCCCCCTGCTTTGCTGTGCATCTCCGGCCCGACCTCTGTTATGACGCTGTCCGCGTCATTCTCGTCATCCGGGGGCGGGCCGGGGGCGGTGATAAGGCGGCGGCTTCGCGCTAGGCCGAAGCCGCGGCCTCAAGTAAACAGCGAAGCCGCAAATGACGGCAGGCCGGCGCGGAGGTCTGGTCCGGGACCGGAACAGATCTGGACCCGGCCGGACCCCAGGAGCTGTGGCCACATGCGCGCTTGCCCAGCGCAGCCCCCAGCAGGAGAACCCAGGGGACTGGGTCTCCTGGAGTCAGGTGTAGGGTGGCTGCTCCCATCAGGAGATCCCAGAAAACTGGGTCTCCCGGCATCCAGGGACTGTGGGGACCCTGCAAGGAGCCCAGAAAAACCGGTGCTCCCACATGCAGTATGGGCTCCCTTCCCTCTCAGGAGAGAGCAGCAAAAGCTGATCTCCTGGAGTTAGACGGACGTTTGCTTGCAGCCTTTAGGGGACCCCCAGGGGACAGTCTCATGGTGGCAGGACTGGGGCTCTTGGGGAGTAGTCAGCCAGGCTGAGGTCTCCTGCATGTGCTGCACAATGCAGCTGACCTGTTAGCCTTGTCCCCTGAGCCCTTTAGGAGCACTTGGCAGTGCATTGCGACCGTGCAGCACGTTAGTGCCCTACCTGCGGTGTCTCAACCTATCAGCCCCATGAGGGGTGGTTAGGGAGGGATGCTGCAGTCTATCATCCAAGGGCTTCTGTGTAGCCTCGACCTCAACCCAGGGTCCCCAACAGTGGGGAGCTGGGGAAGGAAGACCATCATCTCAACCTCAACCAGGCACCCCCAACAGTGGTGGGCCGAGGAGGGAGCGGCATGTGGGGGGAAAAGTCGACCTCAACCAGGCGCCCCCAACAGTGGGGGGCCGAGGAGGGACCATGCCGGGAGTCTCGTTAGAGACCCACTTTTCTTCTTCTTGAAGGAAAAAATTCAAAAAGTGAAAAAGTTTAGGAGCAATAAAATTTGTGTGTGCCTCCTATCTGACACTAAGCAAAAACTGGAGAATCACTTCCTACTTCAGGGGTGTAATGCTGCAGAGGAGGAGTCTCTTAACTCTTTTGCAGATTCTGCCTAGTGTCGCCTCCTAGTGGACAGCAGCATAACACCCACGGTCTGTGTCCCCCAATGAGGCGAAGGAGAAAACATACTATCCATTGGATTAGGATATTACAGAGGTTAGTATTTTATTCCCTGGTGGTCTAGAGTAATAGAGGGGTTTATATTTGCTGGTATGGGACAATCAATGTATTCCTGTTGGTTAAAAGTAGAAGGGTTTATACATAGTGGTATGACGTATTACAGAGGGTAAACTTGTGTTCCCTGGTGGTCTAAGGTAGAAGAGAACCGTACATATTTTTATTCCCTGGTGGTCAAGAGGGGTTTATACCCATTAATCTAGGGTTTTAGAGAGTTTTTTTTATTTCCTTTTGGACAAAATGACAAAGAAAAAGGTTTATATTTTTTCCCTGGTGGGCTAGTGTAAGAAAGGGGTAAATAGTTATTGGTGTAGGCTGCAAGAAAGGTTAGTATGTTATGGAATGGAACACACTATGATCTGAGAGAGGACAGAGAGGATGGTGGAGGTGTCAATAGTTTAATTAAGGTGGAGGTCCGGTTGGCACAGCCGGGGGGCGCCGGTCCTACTCTCTTCCACCACTTCTTATTAGTACCAACCTTCACATTCAAGCGCCGTGAGATATTCCTGCTTCATCTTCATTTTACATTCCTGTTTCTTCTGCAGTTCGGAGTTGTCCTCAGGGGCCACGGGTGGAGGTGTCGGGGCGGCGGGTCCTGGAGACTTTCCCCTAAATAAAAAATGAGGATTTTGGGTACTCACCATACAATCTCTTTCTTGGAGCCTTCATTGGGGAAAACAGGAAGACCATGGGTACAGTGTCCCCCAATGAAGCTATAGAGAAATGAGGATTTTGGGTACTAACTGTAAAACCTTTCTTGGGGTCTTCATTGGGGGACACAGGAAATTATGGGTACTGTGTCCCCAATGAAACAAGAGAGTAAAGAGGATTTTGGGTACTCACCATAAAATCTCGGAACCTTTATTGGGAAAAACAGGAGATCATGGGTATTGTGTCTCCCAATGAAGTGATAGAGAAAAGTGGATTTGGGATACTCACTGTAAAATCTCTTTTTCTATTGCGTCATTGGGGGACACAGGAAGCCATGGGTATTGTGTCTCCCAATGAAGTGATAGAGAAATGAGAGTTTTCAGTAACCACCGTAAAATCTCTTTCTCTATTGCTTCATTGGAGGACACAGGAAGACCATGGGTGCAGCGCCCCAATGAAGTGAAAGAGAAAAGACAAACAAATATAGCCTAGAGAATATATCCCTCTTCTGCGCTGCCCTGCACCCTTCATACACCAGCCACTAGTGGGCGCTCACCCTTTTTTCTGGTGGGTGATTTCTTTTTTGCCCCTTTCTGACTGTCCCGGGACGCCGTCTGAGGGGCCTTCACTTTGTCTCTTTCCTTCATTTCCATTACTTGGCGCTCCTTCTCCTCCTCCGCCTCCAGCCATTGCTTTTCAGTAGTTACCTGGCAGGAAAAATCCACTTCTTTAAGACAGTTGGCCGACCCTTAGAGTACTGGGGTCCGAATCACAGGCGCACCAGTTAGTCAGACCCTCACTGAACAATGTGTGACCCCGTCGTTGGATGCTTAACCATTACACCTCTGGCGGCGTACCATATTAGCGATGGCTGATACCGCGGACTGCCACGTGTCATGGATGAGCCTTTGATCGGCGTCAGACGGCTGCCCCGTCACCTCCACGCTGGGATCCTCCTTCCCTTTCGCGGCAGCCGATTTACTTTTCTGCTTGCCCACGTTCACCTCTGGAGTTGGAGGTCGTCTGGGAACCAGGGGAATCCTTCAATCAGGAAATATAAGGAGTAAGAATTATTACTGAGCTGTGACGGCTGCAGAAATGGCGGGCGCCTACTGTATTACATAGCCTG
Organism: Allobates femoralis; assembly: GCA_033576535.1. Lineage (NCBI taxonomy): Eukaryota > Metazoa > Chordata > Amphibia > Anura > Aromobatidae > Allobates > Allobates femoralis. The sequence continues at coordinate 848,647,945 of JARQOC010000003.1, read as the reverse complement.
CACACCGGTAACAGCAGTGATCAGAACCAACCACCATCTTGGATTTTTAGCAACTTAAATGCCGCTGTCAATCAATGGTGACGTCACTTCAGTGGAGCGATCGCGTTATGCAACTTTTCCACTGCCCGTGACAGATTACATGGCAGCCGGGTGACTAAAGAAGGCAGCCAGGGGACTACTGAAGGCAACTGGGGGACTACTGAAGGAAGCCAGGGGACTATGAAGGAAGCCGGGGGACTAAAGAAGGCAGCCAGGGGACTACTGAAGGCAACTGGGGGACTACTGAAGGAAGCCGGGGGACTGTGAAGGCAGCTGGGAGACTACTGAAGGAAGCCGGGGGACTAAAGTAGGCAGCCTGGGGACAACTGAAGGCAACTGGGGGACTACTGAATTAAGCCGGGGGACCAGTGAAGGCAGCCGGGGGACTATAAAGGCAGCCAGGGGACTAAAGAAGGCAGCTGGGGGACTACTGAAGGCAGCCGGGGGACTAAAGAAGACAGCTGGGGGACTAAACAAGGCAGCTGGGGGACTACTGAAAGAAGCCAGGGGACTAAAGTGGCAGCCGGGAGACTATGAAGGCAGTCGGGGGACTATGAAGACAGTTGAGAGAACTACTGAAGGCAACTGGGGGACTACTGAAGGCAGCCGGAGGAGTACTGAAGGCAGTCGGGGGACTACTAAAGGCAGCTGGGGGACTAAAGAAGGTAGCCGTGAGTCTACTGAAGGCAGCTGGGGAGTAATGAAGGCAGCTGGGGGACTACTGAAGACAGCCGGGGAACTAGTGAAGGCAGCCATGGGACTATTGAAGGCAGCCGGGGGACTGCTGAAGGCAGCTGGGGACTACTGAAGGCATCCGGGGAACTACTGAAGGCAGCCAGGGGCCTTCTGAAGGCAACTGGGGGACTAATGAAGGAAGCTGGGGGACTACTGAAGGCAGCCGGGGCCTACTGGAGGTAGCTGGGGGACTACTAGAGGCAGCTGGGGGACTACTGAAGGCTGCCGGGGGACTACTGAAGGCTGCCGGGGGACTACTGAAGGAAGCTGGGGGACTACTGAAGGCAGCCGGGGCCTACTGGAGGTAGCTGGGGGACTACTAGAGGCAGCTGGGGGACTACTGAAGGCTGCCGGGGGACTACTGAAGGCTGCCGGGGGACTACTGAAGGAAGCCGGGGGACTACCGAAGGCTGTCGGGGGACTACTGAAGGCAGCTGAGGGACTACTGAAGGCAGCCGGGGAACTACTGAAGGCAGTCAGGGGACTACTAAAAGCAGCCCCCATCTTTGTACACCTCATAGGAGATTGTTATTACCTCTATACCTATGTTGCAAGACTGAATATAAGGGAGAAACATACATATGCGAGCTGCATGCGAGGGTTTCACATGCATCTCGAATGAGTCACCCGGCCTGGCCGCTGGCTCTCTAGATGGGATTGTGGAGCTGATTGTGTTTCTAAGGAGCTCCATGTTCAGAGAGGCAAGTGCCGGACAGCGTGATTCATGCGAGCTGCATGCGAGATACTTGAATACAGCAGGCATAGTGTGTCTCTGCCCTAAAAGTGATAAATCCATCAGCGAAAGGGACAATAAATGAAGGAAATATAGAACAAAAATAAATATAAAAGTTTGAATTGCCCCTTCCCCAAATCAAGAGTTATAAATACATAGTTATGGGATGTCACAAATAAAAATATAATAATAATAATAATAATATTAATAATAAAAAAATATATATAGTACATATATGAAGGAAGGAAGGAAAAAAAAATTGCCCTGTCAGGAAGGGGTTAAAGGGATTTTCCAGTTCTATGTTAATAAAGATTAAACTCTGTATAAAGTTTCACAACTTTTTAATAGGTGGTCAGTGAACAGTGATCTCATGATCTCAGACAGTGATCTCGCTCTCACTTGTATCTGCTCAGATCTCGCTGCTGGTTTGTTACAATGTATCGGTCTGGAATGAATAGAAATACATAGAGCGCAGGGCGCTGACTTCTGAGAATACCGCCATCTGGTTACACTTCACAGAACAGATATCAGATCATACCGTTGCACTATGTGGCGGTTGCTTTCTCTCTCATGTACGATGACACGGATTGTCCCCTTGGGCTTTGTTCACACCAGACCCTCCAGTGTGGACCCCCGTGGGGCACAGTTGGTGACAATACCTGATTTTTACATTTTTGAATCATTTTTGTCACCTGTAAAGTCTGTGTTGATGCCAGGACAATCCATTTAACCCCTTCCTGACTTAAGAAATACTATTATGCCCAATGTCTTTGCACCCTGTCCTTGATGCGGGCTCAGGAGCTAAGCCTGCATCAATCCCGGCAGGTAATGCATGTGTAAGGGACTACAAAATAAAGTAAAAAAAAAGACAGAAAACTTGTAAGAAAATATACTAAAGTATATTAATAAATAATATATTAATTGATAATATACAATACTATAAAATATATTAATTAATAATATATAACTCATATAAAATAAACAAAATATATTAATAATAAATAAAAATTTATGTAAGAGAAAAGAGAAAATATATTAGTACTTAATTCAACATACCGTATATATAAAATATTAGTTAATAATATATAATAATTAATATAAAATATATTAATTAATATATAATTAATATAAAGAAAATATAAATTAATAATAAATACAAATTAATGTAAAAGAAAATATAATAATAATACTTAATTCAACATACCATATATAAAATATGAATTAATAATATGTAGTAATTAATATAAAATATATTAATTAGTATATAATTAATATAAAATAACTACAATATATTAGATAATAAATAATACTTAATATAAAATAAAATATAATAATACTTAATTCAACATACACTGTGTGCAGAATTATTAGGCAAGTTGTATTATAGAAGATTATTTTTATTATTGATCAACAACTATGTTCTCAATCACCCAAAAGATTCATAAATATCAAAGCTTAATATTTTTGGAGGTTGGAGTGGGGTTTTTAGATTTGGCTCTTAGGAGGATATCTGTGTGTGCAGGTAACTATTACTGTGCAGAATTATTAGGCAACTTAATAAAAACCAAATCTATTCCCATCTCACTTGTTTATTTTCACCAGGTAAACTAATATAACTGCACAAAAATTACAAATAAATCTGACATGCAAAAAACAAAACACAAAAAACGTAATGCCCAATCTAGCCACCTTTCTTTATGATGACACTCAGCAGCCTCCATCCATAGATTCTGTCAGTGGCTTGATCTGTTTACGATCCACATTGCGTGCAGCAGCCACCACAGCCTCCAGACACTGTTCCCAGAGGTGTGCTGTTTTCCCTCCCAGACACTGTTCCCAGAGGTGTACTGTTTTCCCTCCAGACACTGTTCCCAGAGGTGTGCTGTTTTCCCTCCCAGACACTGTTCCCAGAGGTGTACTGTTTTCCCTCCCTGTAGATCTCACATTTTAGGGGGGACCACAGGTTCTCTATGGGATTCAGATCAGGTGAACAAGGGGGCCATGTCATTATTTTATCTTCTTTTAGACCTTTACTGGCCAGCCACGCTGTGGAGTAGTTGGATGCATGTGATGGAGCATTGTCCTGCATGAAAATCATGTTTTTCTTGAACGATACCGACTTCTTCCTGTATCACTGCTTGAAGAAGTCTTCCAGAAACTGGCGGTAGGTCCGGGAGTTGAGCTTCACTCCATCCTCAACCCGAGAAGGTCCCACAAGTTCATCTATGATGATCCCAGCCCATACCAGTACCCCACCTCCACCTTGCTGGCATCTGAGTCGGAGTGGAGCTCTCTGCCCTTTACTGATCCAGCCTCTGGCCCATCCATCTGGCCCGTCAAGAGTCACTCTCATTTCATCAGTCCATAAGACCTTTGGAAAATCAGTCTTCAGATATTTCTTGGCCCAGTCTTGACGTTTTATCTTATGTTTCTTGTTCAGAGGTGGTGGTTTTTCAGCCTTCCTTACCTTGGCCATGTCCCTGAGTATAGCACACCTTGTGCTTTCTGATACTCCAGTAACGTTGCAGCTCTGAAATATGGCAAAACTGGTGGCAAATGGCATCTTGGCAGTTTCACGCTTGATTTTCCTCAATTCATGGGCAGTTATTTTTCTCCTTTTTTGCCCTCACGCTTCTTGTGACCCTGTTGGCTATTTGCCATGAAACACTTGATTGTTCGGTGATCACGCTTCAAAAGTTTGGCAATTTCCAGACTGCTGCATCCCTCTGCAAGACATCCCACAATTGTGGACTTTTCAGAGCCCGTCACATCTCTCTTCTGACCCATTATAACTAAGGAAAGGCATTTGCCTAATAATTAAGCACACCTTATATAGGGTGTTGATGTCATTACACCACACCCCTCCATATTACAGAGATGCACATCACCTGATTTACTTCATTGGTAGTTGGCTCTCAGCCTATACAGCTTGGAGGAGGACAACATGTATAAAAAGTATCATGTGATCACAATACTCTTTTGACCTAATAATTCTGCACACAGTGTACCATATTTAAATTACTAAGTAATAATATATAATAATTAATCTAAAATAAAATATATTAATATACAATTAATATAAAATGAACAAAATATATAAATAATAAATAAAAATTAATGTAAAAGAAAATATAAAAATAATTCAACATACCGTATATAACATATTAATTAATAAGATATAATAATGAATATACAATAAAGTATGAATTAATATATAATAACATGTACTGTGAAATAACTAAAATATATATATTATATTATATATATATATATATATATATATATATTCATCAATTATACACCTTCTCATTCAAAGAGTTTTCTTTATTTTCATGACTGAAAATAGTAGATTCACACTGAAGGCATCAAAACTATGATGAATTATCACATGTGGAATTATATACTTAACAAAAAAGTGTGAAACAACTGATAATATGTCTTATATTCTAGGTTCTTCACAGTAGACACCTTTTGCTTTGATCACTGCTTTGCACACTCTTGGCATTCTCTTGAGGAGCTTCAAGAGGTAGTCACCAGAAATGGTTTTCCAACAGTCTTGAATGAGTTCCCAGAGATGCTCAGCACTTGTTGGCCCTTTTGCCTTCACTCTGCGGTCCGGCTCACCCCAAACCATCTCGATTGGGTTCAGGTCTGGTGACTGTGGAGGCCAGGTCATCTGGTGTAGCACCCCATCACTCTCCTTCTTGGTCAAATAGCCCTTACACAGCCTGGAGGTGTGTTTGGGGTCATTGTCCTGTTGAAAAATAAATTATGGTCCAACTAAACACGAACCGGATTGAATAGCATGCCGCTGCAAGATGCTGTGGTAGCCATGCTGGTTCAGTATGTCTTCAATTTTGAATAAATCCTCACCAGTGTCACCAGCAAAGCACCCCCACACCATCACACCTCCTCCTCGATGCTTCACGGTGGGAACCAGGCATGTAGGGTCCATCCGTTCACCTTTTCTGCGTCTCACAAAGACACGGTGGTTGGAACCAAAGATCTCAAATTTGGACTCTTCAGAACAAAGCACAGATTTCCACTGGTCTAATGTCCATTCCTTGTGTTCTTTAGCCCAAACAAGTCTCTTCTGCTTGTTGCCTGTCCTTAGCAGTGGTTTCCTAGCAGCTATTTTACCATGAAGGCCTGCTGCACAAAGTCTCCTCTTAACAGTTGTTGTAGAGATGTGTCTGCTGCTAGAACTCTGTGTGGCATTGACCTGGTCTCTAATCTGAGCTGCTGTTAACCTGCGATTTCTGAGGCTGGTGACTTGGATGAACTTATCCTCTGCAGCAGAGGTGACTCTTGGTCTTCCTTTCCTGGGGCGGTCCTCATGTGAGCCAGTTTCTTTGTAGCACTTGATGGTTTTTGCAACTGCACTTGCGGACACTTTCAAAGTGTTCCCATTTTTCGGACTGACTGATCTTCATTTCTTAAAAGTAATGATGGCCACTCGTTTTTCTTTACTTAGCTGCTTTTTTCTTGCCATAATACAAATTCTAACAGTCTATTCAGCTGTGTCTCCACCAGACTTCTGCACAACACAACTGATGGTCCCAACCCCATTTATAAGGCAAGAAATCCCACTTGTTGAACCTGACAGGGCACACCTGTGAAGTGAACACCATTTCCGGTGACTACCTCTTGAAGCTCATCCAGAGAATGCCAAGAGTGTGCAAAGCAGTAATCAAAGCAAAAGGTGGCTACTCTGAAGAACCTAGAATATAAGACATATTTTCAGTTGATTCACACTTTTTTGTTCAGTATATAATTCCACATGTGATAATTCATAGTTTTGGTGCCTTCAGTGTGAATCTACAAATTTCTTACTCATAAAAGTACAGAAAACTCTTTGAATGAGAAGGTGTGTCCAAACTTTTGGTCTGTACTGTATATATATATAAATAATTTTTAATAATGAACATAAAATAAATAAAATATATTAATTAATAACATCAGATAACATAGATTTGCTAATAATGTATAGTAATTAATTTAAAACATGTATATTACAGTAATTAAATATATTATTAATAAAAAAATAAATAAAATATATTTTATTTTATAAAATATATAAAGAAAAACTATTCAAATGATGCTCTTCTTCCGTCACTAAAATAAAGATATTTTGTATCTCTGCATGTATAAAAGTCCGATCTATCAAAGTATAAAATTAACTCGATCAGTAAATACTAGAACAAGGAATAAAATCTATTTGTCAGAATTGATCTATATTTTTGGTCCTGACCACACTGCTTGGTATGTGAAAAACAAGGCTTAAAAATGAATATTTTATTTTATTTATTTTTCTACAATTTTTTTCAGCTTCAATAAAAATAAATTAAATAAACAATAAAATAAAAAAATAAACAACAATTTAGTGTCGCCATATTTGTACTGACCTGGAGAATCGGGTCAATATTCTACAGTATAGTACAAAGAATGCCATAACAACAAACCCCCCTTTTATAATGGCCAAATTGGGTTTATGTTTTGTGTCATTTCACGGGACTTTTCCCGTTTTCCCGTAAAGTGATCAATGCTACAACTCATCCTGCAGAAAACAAACCCCATGGAGGGAAACGATAACACAATGGTTACAGCTTGTGGAAGAAAGCACAAAAAAAGGAAAACTGGGATTACTGTAACACGGCAACTATGTCCCCCAAAAAGTCAAATAAAAATGTAAAAAAATGCTGTTCACTCTGATGATGACTCTATTGTCCGTGATGTCAGGTTTTACCTCCGCGGGTTGTCGGACTCATCGGCTGGACCCGCATTAGACAAGTCCAGGAGCGGGAGGCGGATGAACTCCTGCACGACCTCCGCTGGGATTTTATTCTCCATCCCCTCGTAGTAATCGTGAAGAAATCGCATTGTGTCCTGGAACCGATCCACCTCCACCTGCGAGACACAGAGGAGTCGTCACCAGTGGGCACATCCGTATAACCCTACAATGACTGCCCCTCCCCCCCCGCCTCATGTCCAGGAGCCGATCCACCTCCACCTGTGGGACACAGAGTGGAGCCATCACCAGTAGGCACATCCGTATAACCCTACAATGACTGCCCCCCCATCCCGCCTCATGTCCTGGAACCGATCCACCTCCGCTTGCAGGAAGTAGAGAAGAGCCGTCACCACTGGGCAGATCTGTATAACCCTACAATGACTGCCCCCCTTCATCATGTCCTATAACTGATTCACCTCCACCTGTGGGACACAGAGGAGCCGTCACCAGTGGGCAGATGTGTATAACCCTACAATGACTGCCCCCCTTCATCGTGTCCTGTAACCGAACCACCTCCACCTGCGGGAAGTAGAGAGGAGCCGTCACCACTGGGCAGATCTGTATAACCCTACAATAACTGCCCCCCTTCATCATGTCCTATAACTGACTCACCTTCACCTGTGGGACACAGAGGAGCCGTCACAGGTGGGCAGATGTGTATAACCCTACAATGACTGCCCCCCTTCATCGTGTCCTGTAACCGAACCACCTCCACCTGCGGGAAGTAGAGAGGAGCCGTCACCACTGGGCAGATCTGTATAACCCTACAATGATTGCCCCCCTTCATCATGTCCTATAACTGATTCACCTTCACCTGTGGGACACAGAGGAGCCGTCACAGGTGGGCAGATGTGTATAACCCTACAATGACTGCCCCCCTTCATCGTGTCCTGTAACCGAACCACCTCCACCTGCGGGAAGTAGAGAGGAGCCGTCACCACTGGGCAGATCTGTATAACCCTACAATAACTGCCCCCCTTCATCATGTCCTGTAACCGATTCACCTCCACCTGCGGGACACAGAGGAGCTGTCACTGGTGGGCAGATGTGTATAGCCCTACAATGGACTGGCCCCCCGCCTCATGTCCTGTAACCGATCCACATGCAGGAAATAGAGAGGAGACGTCACTGGTGGGCAGATCTGTATAACCCTACAATGAATGCCCCCTTTAACCCCTGCCTTCCCCCTTCCACATTATGTCCTGGAACCGATCCACCTTCACCTGCAGGACATAGAGAGGAGCCGTCACCAGTGGGCAGATCTGCTTAACCCTACAATGACAGCCCCCCCTCCCTCACATCATGTCCTGGTCCAATCCACCTCCACCTGTAGGACACAAAGGAGATCTGTCACCGGTGGGCAGATCTGCTTAACCCCATAATGACTGCCCTCCTTCCTGGCATTGTGCCCTGGAACCGATCCACCTCCACCTGCAGGACACAGAGAGGAGTCATCGCCGGTGGGCAGATCTGCTTAACCCTACAATGACTGCCCCCCCGCACTGAGTACTGAAACCGATCCACCTCCACCTGCAGGACACAGAGAGGAGTCATCGCCGGTGGGCAGATCTGCTTAACCCTACAATGACTGCCCCCCCGCACTGAGTACTGAAACCGATCCACCTCCACCTGCAGGACACAGAGAGGAGTCATCGCCGGTGGGCAGATCTGCTTAACCCTACAATGACTGCCCCCCCGCACTGAGTACTGAAACCGATCCACCTCCACCTGCAGGACACAGAGGAGATCAGTTACCGTTGGGCAGACCTGCTGAACCCTACAATGACTGCCCCCCTAAACCCCTGCCCCTTTCCGCATTATGTCCTAGACCCGATCCACCTCCACCTGCGGGACACAGAGAGGAGCCATCACCAGTGGGCAGATCTGTATAACCCTACAATGACTGCCTCCGTATAAGCTGTCCAAAGTGTACTATCGTAAACTGCCAGATCATGAGACTTTCTGGATTATCGGATTCCAGATTAAAGGAATTTCACTTACATATTTTAGTTTATGTAAAAATAAAGAAACGTAATTCAAACAAAGTATCAAAAAGTATCAAAGTTTTCATCATTTCTAAAAGTGTCTGGCTGTGGTCTCCGCTGTGCGTTCTGCGCTTCCTGTAGTAATCCACATCTCCTCCCCAACCGTCTAAGGTTCCCAGTGATAATGAACCTGTTAACAGCTTCTCAATACATGTCCGTCTGTCTGTTTCCTGCAGCTCTATGTCCTCTTTTCATCACGGTGGTCTCACAGGTGGTGTCAGGAGGGGGGCTGTGTTATACCGTGCTGCTCTTGACGCAGGAGTGACCATAGAAGTTAAGGTCCGGCGCCAAACACTTTGGTCCCAGGAACATGAGATAGGCTGGGTGGTGAGGGGTTAGCGTCACATTAGCGCACAGTGGATGATAGGAGTCATACTTTTGTGTGTATGGTTCGAGTCCTCTGGGAAGAGGGTGCTGGTGAGCCTCGCAGGGTGAGGGTGGTATGACCTCAGGGGGGCCGCAGCTGCCAGCGGTGGATGTGACAATGCCCGAGCCTGGGAACTGTACAAAAACCACATTCCCAAAGCTCCGAGGCTGCGGAGACGGTTACACTGATCTCATCTTCCACCTGCACCAGCTGCCGTATGACAGGAGAGGAGAAGCTCCTATGTATAGTGTTCATGCGGCTCCTATAAATAATACACAAGATGTAATGGGGGTCCACTGCCTGGTGGGCCCACCCTAATCCACACCATAGGAATTAGATAACTGCAGGGTCTAATATGGACAGTGTCCATCTGTGATTATACATGGCGGCTGCCCCTAGAGATAAGCGTTCCTGGCGGTCTTCATCAGCCGCTTATCCCTTCTCCATAGAGCGTTGAGCGTGAACACTTGACCGCTGCATTTCCAGAGTTAGATGGGATTTAGGAGCCTTGAACCACTTTATATTGAGCGCTGAAAGTATACGGCAGGAGATATTCTCGGGGACTATTTTAATCAGGAACCGGGCTGGTCAATCGTAGACAGGAATGATTGACTCTGACACACGGCAGAATATAAATATACTAAGAAGAGACGGACTGGGGGCTCATGGCTTCTCCCCACCGGATCCCCAAATGTGTACATAGGAGACCGGTCAGTCTAGGACCAGACTAGTCCTCCAATATCTGAGAGGCATCATCCCAGGACAAATTTTCTAAGTATGTTTACTCTGGAAAAGACCAAGCAATCCATGGCCATCTGGGCAGCAGGAATCTGATGACGGGTCCTCGTAGACTCTCCTTTACCAGCTGGAGACCAAAAGTATGTAGTTGTGGATTCCGTCTGGCCGTCTGTTTATTTATCTGCACTTTACATTTTCCGAATATGTTTTTCTCTAAAAAAGCTGAAGTGTTCGGCTATAACTTATGCAATCCAGGGTCTGAGCAGCATGACTCTGATAACAAGTCCTTGTGAGTTCCCATTTACTAGATGGAGGCAAAAGGATGTTATTGTGGACTCCATCTGGCCATCTGATTATTTATCTGCACTTTACACTTTCCAAATTTGTTTACTCTGAAAAAGACTAAGCAATCCATGGCCACCCAGGCAGCATGAATCTGATGATGGGTCCTTGTAGACACCCCTCCCATTTTCCAGCTGGAGGCAAAAAGTATGTAGTTGTGGACTCCGTCTGGCCATCTAATTATTTATCTGCACTTTACAATTTCCGAATAGGTTTTACTCTGATAAAGCTGAAGTATTCAGCTCTGACTTATGCAATCCATGGTCCCGGCAGCATGATTCTGATGACAGGTCCTCATAGACTCCAATATACCAGCTAGAGGCCAAAAGTATGTAGTTGTGGATTCCGTCTGGCCGTCTGTTTATTTATCTGCACTTTACATTTTCCGAATATGTTTTTCTCTAAAAAAGCTGAAGTGTTCGGCTATAACTTATGCAATCCAGGGTCTGAGCAGCATGACTCTGATAACAAGTCCTTGTGAGTTCCCATTTACTAGATGGAGGCAAAAGGATGTTATTGTGGACTCCGTCTGGCCATCTGATTATTTATCTGCACTTTACACTTTCCAAATTTGTTTACTCTGAAAAAGACTAAGCAATCCATGGCCACCCAGGCAGCATGAATCTGATGATGGGTCCTTGTAGACACCCCTCCCATTTTCCAGCTGGAGGCAAAAAGTATGTAGTTGTGGACTCCGTCTGGCCATCTAATTATTTATCTGCACTTTACAATTTCCGAATAGGTTTTACTCTGATAAAGCTGAAGTATTCAGCTCTGACTTATGCAATCCATGGTCCCGGCAGCATGATTCTGATGACAGGTCCTCATAGACTCCAATATACCAGCTAGAGGCCAAAAGTATGTTGTTGTGGACTCCGTCTGGCCATCCCATTATTTATCTGCACTTTACATTTTCCAAATTTGTTTACTTTGAAAAAGTCAAAACATTCGGCTTTAACTTCTGCAATCCGTGGTCCGGAAAGCATAAATCTAACAGATCCACCGGATCCCCAGATGTGTACATAAGAAACCGGTCAGTCTAGGGGCAGAAGCCACCAAGGACCAAACAGACTAGTCATCCAGTGTCTGAGAGGCATCATCCCCGGACAAATTTTCAAAGTACATTGCTTTGTGAAAGTATTCAGCCCTCTATATACAGTGCTTTGTGAAAGTATTCGGCCCCTTGAACTTTTCATCCTTTTGCCACATTTCAGGCTTCAAACAAAGATGTAAATTATAATTTTTTTGTGAAGAATCAACAAGTGGGACACAATCGTGAGGTGGAACCAAATTTATTGGATATTTTAAACTTTTTTAACAAATAAAAAACTGAGGCATGGGGCGTGCAATATTATTCGGCCCCTTTATTTTGAGTGCAGCAAACTCACTCCAGAAGTTCAGTGAGGATCTCTGAATGATCCAGTGTTGTCCTAAATGACTGGTAATGATAAATAGAATCCCCCTGTGTGTAATAAAGTCTCCGTATAAATGCACCTGCTCTGTGATAGGCTCAGGGGTCTGTTTCAAGTGCAGAGAGCATCATGAAGACCAAGGAACACACCAGGCAGGTCCGAGATACTGTTGTGGCGAAGTTTAAAGCCGGATTTGGATACAGAAAGATTTCCCAAGTTTTAAACATCTCAAGGAAGCGATCATTTTGAAATGGAAGGAGGATCAGACCACTGCAAATCTACCAAGACCCGGCCGTCCCTCTAAACTTTCATCTCGAACAAGGAGAAGACTGATCAGAGATGAGGCCAAAAGGCCCATGATCCCTCTGGATGAACTGCAGAGATCTACAGCTGAGGTGGGAGAGTCTGTCCATAGGACAACAATCAGTCGTACCCTGCACAAATCTGGCCATTTTGGAAGAGTGCCAAGAAGAAAGCCATTTCTCAAAGATATCCATAAAAAGTCTGGTTTGAAGTTTGCCACAAGCTGCCTGGGAGACACCAAACATGTGGAATAAGGTGCTCTGGTGAGAGGAAACCAAAATCAAACTATTTGGCCACAATGCAAAACGATATGTTTGGCGTAAAAGCAACACAGCTCATCACCCTCAAAACACCATCCCTACTGTCACACATGGTGGTGGCAGCATCATGGTTTGGGCTTTTCTTCAGCAGAGACAGGGAAGATGGTTAAAATTGATGGGAAGATGGATGGAGCCAAATACAGGATCATTCTGGAAGAAAACCTGCTGGAGTCTGCAAAAGACCTGAGACTGGGACGGAGATTTATCTTCCAACAAGACAATGATCCCAAACATAAAGCAAAATCTACAATGGAATGGTTCAAAAATAACCGTATCCAGGTGTTAGAATGGCCAAGTCACATCCAGACCTGAATCCAATGGAGAATCTGTGGAAAGAGCTGAAAACTGCTGATCACAAACGCCTCAATCCAACCTCACTGAGCTCCAGCTGTTCTGCAAGGAAGAATGAGACAAACCCCAAGAGACTGCAGCTGTAATCACAGCACAAGGGGGCGCTACAGAGGATTAACTCAAGGGGCTGAATAATATTGCACGCCCCACTTTTCAGTTTTTTATTTGTTAAAAAAGTATAAAATATCCAATAAATTTGGTTCCACCTCACGACTGTGTCCCACTTGTTGTTGATTCTTCACAAAAAAATTAGAATTTATATCTTTATGTTTGAAGCCTAAAATATGGCAAAAGGTTGAAAAGTTCAAGGGGCCGAATACTTTCACAAGGCACTGTATATAGGGGGCTGAATACTTTCACAAGGCAATGTATATAGGGGGCTGAATACTTTCACAAGGCACTGTATATAGGGGGCCAAATACTTTCACAAGGCTCTGTATATAGAGGGCTGAATACTTTCACAAGGCACTGTATATAGGGGGCTGAATACTTTCACAAGGCAATGTATATAGGGGGCTGAATACTTTCACAAGGCACTGTATATAGGGGGCCAAATACTTTCACAAGGCTCTGTATATAGAGGGCTGAATACTTTCACAAGGCACTGTATATAGGGGGCTGAATACTTTCACAAGGCACTGTATATAGGGGGCCGAATACTTTCACAAGGCACTGTATATAGGGGGCCGAATACTTTCACAAGGCACTGTATATAGGGGGCTGAATACTTTCACAAGGCACTGTATATATATATATAGGGGGCCGAATACTTTCACAAGGCTCTGTATATAGGGGGCCGAATACTTTCACAAGGCAATGTATATAGGGGGCTGAATACTTTCACAAGGCACTGTATATAGGGGGCTGAATACTTTCACAAGGCACTGTATATAGGGGGCCGAATACTTTCACAAGGCTCTGTATATAGGGGGCCGAATACTTTCAAAAGGCACTGTATATAGGGGGCTGAATACTTTCACAAGGCACTGTATATAGGGGGCTGAATACTTTCACAAGGCACTGTATATAGGGGGCTGAATACTTTCACAAGGCTCTGTATATAGGGGGCCGAATACTTTCACAAGGCTCTGTATATAGGGGGCCGAATACTTTCACAAGGCACTGTATATAGGGAGCCGAATACTTTCACAAGGCACTGTATATAGGGGGCCGAATACTTTCACAGGGCTCTGTATATAGGGGGCCGAATACTTTCACAAGGCACTGTATATAGGGGGCCGAATACTTTCACAAGGCACTGTATATAGGGGGCCGAATACTTTCACAAGGCACTGTATATAGGGGGCCGAATACTTTCACAAGGCAGTGTATGTTTACTCCGAAAAAGACTAAGCAATCCCTGGCCTTCTGGGCAGCATGAATCGGATGACGGGTCCTCATGCATTCCCATATACCAGCTTGAGGCCAAAAGGATGTTGTTGTGGACTCCGTCTGGCCACCTGGTAATTTATCTGCACTTGATTACATGTTAAAAAAGATACTGTATATTCCTTTCAGTATAAGCATTATTATAATGGATCCATAGGGGGACGGATGTCTGGGCATCATCCAGGCTACAGGCCGATACCTTCTGAACAAATGACGGTGGTCACCGATGCAGCGGGACCCCCCAGCCTTAAAGGTTCTGCCACAAACTTTGTTTTATAATAAGTTGGGAGTACCCCTTTACCAATCAGATGATGATACATTTGCCATGACTTAATGATCATTTGATCATTGGGGATCCAATCTCTGGAGAAGTCAGATATCCAGCGATCACTAAAGGTACCTTTACACGCCGCGACGGCAGGCTGGATACATCCCGCTACAGGCTACAAATGTAGCTTGTAGCGCCAATGTAGCCTGTCGTAGCGGCGTCTGAAGACGTGACGATACAGCCGGCAACAGATACATCTGTTTCCTAGCTCTGCTCGAAAACTGATGGCTACAACGCCGATGATAGCGAGCTGTATCGGCGTGTAAAGAAGCAACGGAAGGGAACTCGGGACAGCCTGCGATGTAGCTGCAATGTAGCTAAGGCGTCACCTAGGCTCCGTGTTACCGCGCCCCATCTGCGATCATTGGTGGAAGATGGTGCGGTCCGATTGGTTGTCGGCGCACAGGGCGGCATATTTAAGGAGCTGACGAGTCACACTACACAATTGCTCGAGCGTGCTGTATTAATCAGCCTCCTGCGCTGGCTGCCCAATCATGGTATTATTGCTTTGTCCTATCAGCGTACGGACGTCTCGTAATCCACAATTGTAGCACGCCTATGTGCTGTCCCTGCTGCACCAGGTACGCCCATAGTAGCTGGTTGTAGCGGTGTGTAAATGAGCTACAGCTGGCTACTTGAGACACCCGGCGATGTAGCTAGCTATAGATGTAGCGTGGCGTAGCGCATCTTGTTGCGGCGTGTAAAGGTGATGCGTTGAGCGTTTGTAACCGTTTGAGCGTGCTCGTGCACGTGAAGTAGCGGGATGTATCCAGCCTGCCGTCGCGGCGTGTAAAGGTACCTTAAGTGATGAGAGATCGGATACCCCAATCCGGGAGTGAACAATCACATGCAAAATACCTGCATCAAGGAAAAGAAATGGTTTAGGAGGATTCCTAAATGATCTTCCAGCCACCCGTCGGTCATAACATCCGTCCGCTCCTGCTCCGCCTCCTCCTTCCTTTTGTCGCAGATGTCCCAAAGACGATCTCTTAAATCCTTTATATTTAGAAATCACAAAGAGAAAATAATATAGAATATAATAAATGTACTATTGTGTAATGCTAAATTCCTTACAATATCCATATAGTGGTCAGAGCTCTGCTACAGACATAACATCCTGGATATCTGCAGTCACCACTAGGGGGAGCTCCCTGTATACAGAGATACATGATAAGATTCTGTCTGCAGCCACCACTAGAGGGAGCTCCCTGTATACAGAGATACATGATAAGATTCTGTCTGCAGCCACCACTAGGGGGAGTTCCCTGTATACAGAGATACATGATAAGATCCTGTCTGCAGGCACCACTAGGGGGAGCTCCCTGTATACAGAGATACATTATAAGATTCTGTCTGCAGCCACCACTATAGGGAGCTCCCTGTATACAGAGATACATGATAAGATTCTGTCTGCAGTCATCACTAGGGGGAGCTCCCTGTTTACAGAGATACTGTACATAAGATTCTGTCTGCAGCCACCACTGGGGGATATCCCTGTGTACGGAGATACATGATAAGATTCTGTCTCCATCCACCACTAGGGGGAGCTCCCTGTTTATGGAGATACATGATAAGATTCTGTCTGCAGTCACCACTAGGGGGAGCTCCCTGTATACAGAGAGACATGATAAGATTCTGTTTGCAGCCACCACTAGGGGGATATCCCTGTGTACGGAGATACATGATAAGATTCTGTCTGTAGCCACCACTAGGGGGAGCTCCCTGTATACAGAGATACAGGATAAGATTCTGTCTGTAGCCACCACTAGGGGGAGCTCCCTGTATACAGAGATACATGCTAAGATTCTGTCTCCAGCCACCACTAGGGGGAGCTCCCTGTTTACAGAGATACATGATAAGATTCTGTCTCCAGCCACCACTAGGGGGAGCTCCCTGTTTACGGAGATACATCATAGGATTCTGTCTGCAGCCACCACTAGGCAGAGCTCCCTGTATATAGAGATACATGATAGGATTCTGTCTGTTCCTCTACACTTACACCAGCACGTCCTCGCTGCTCATCACCTACACCCGCTTTTCCTCATTGCTTGCCACCTACACGCACACATGCATATTGCTTGCCACCTACACCGCAACGTCCTTGCTGCTTGCCAACTACACCCACAATTGCCCATTGCTAGCTACCCGTACATCCTTGCTTCTCATTGCCTACACCCACACGTCCTCGCTGCTCATCACCTACACCAGCATGTCCTTGCTGCTTGGCACCTACACCTCCACATCCTCATTGCTTGCCACTTACACCCACACATGCCCATTGCTCGCCCCCTATACCGCACGTCCTTGCTGCTCGCCGCCTACAACGACACATCCTCATTGTTTGCCACCTAGCCAGCACGTCCTTGCTGCTTGTCACCTACACCCACATGTCCTCACTGTTCGCCACCTACACCCACATGGCTTCATTGCTCGTCACCTACATCCACACATCCCCGTTGTTCACCATCTAGTCCGCACTTCCTTGCTTCTCGTCACCTACACCCGCATATCCTTGCTGCTCGTCACCTACACCCGCACTTCCTTGTTGCTTTCCACAGACACCCGCAAGTCCTCACTGGTCGTCACCTACACCCGCAGATCCTTGCTGCTCGTCCCTACACTCCCACATTCTCGCTGCTCGCCCCCTACAACCCCACATCCTTACTGCTCGCCCCCTACAACCCCACATCCTTGCTGCTCGTCACCTACACCCGCACTTCCTTGTTGCTTTCCACAGACACCCGCACGTCCTCACTGGTCGTCACCTACACCCACACATCCTTGCTGCTCGTCCCTACACTCGCACATTCTCGCTGCTCGCCCCCTACAACCCAACATCCTTGCTGCTCGCCACCTACGCCCGCATGTCCTTGCTGCTCGCCACAAACACCCACACCTCGTCACCTACACCCGCACATCATCGCTGCTTTCCCCTACACCCGCATATCCTCGCTGCTTTCCCCTACACCCGCACATCCTCGCTGATTTCCCCTACACTCGCACGTCCTCGCTGCTTGCCCCTACACTCGCTCGTTCTTACTCCTTGCCACCTATACCCGCACATCCTTGGTACTTGTCACCTACACATCATCGCTGCTTTCCCCTACACCTGCACATCCTCGCTGCTTTCCCCTACACCCGCACATCCTCGCTGCTTTCCCCTACACTCACACTTTCTCGCTGCTTGCCCCTACACTTACTCATTCTTACTCCTCGCCACCTATACCCGCACATCCTTGGTACTTGTCACCTATACTCGAACATCCTCGCTGCTCACCACCTACACCTTTTTAAATAATATGATAACTAGTGACTCCCATAAATCATGAATATATTCTAAAGTGCACTATTTAAAATATAACTTTTAATAAATTATTTGTTAAAATAACAAAATGGTGCTCTCCCACACCTAGCGTCTATGAACACATACGTCACACAGGGATGGTGTGCTCTACCCTTTCCCTGTTCTGATTCCTACCTAGCAACGGAGTTTTATACACCTAATTTATGCGGTGTCCCCGTTCCACGACGGCTTTCCCTAAAGTTTATTGGCCTATTGTTAGGGAGCAGTCACATCACACATCCAGTCTCCTTCAGGGGTATTTGTCTGAACACGGGTCAAGCCCCAATGTCCTTTTAATCTAGGTCACCTATAGGTCAGACCGGGTATTTTTAAATTAATAATGATAAGGGCAATGGTAGTGATTTCAAGGTATGTTATAAATGTCATTCATTCGTGCAATGCGACACCATTAAAGTTTGATACTATGATCCATATGATGTATATGCAGGATCCCCAATCAAAATCCTTTACCAGGTGGGGGAGGCTAAGGATCAGAGTCTCCTCCAGATCATAAAGTAGACCTGTATAGTGCCCTGCACCATTTCATACCAAATATCATGTAGTCCTTTCTTTACTGACCCCCAAGGTACCTCGTGACAAAAGATAAATCAAAACCTCCCCTTCAGGATAATGGATGTATTAGCTGGCAGTAACTTATAGATTGATTTACTTATCTTATGCCCGCTGTCCATGTACTCAACGCGTTTCCACCTACAGATGGATTGTAGGTTTCATCAGGAGTGACAGTCCTTTCCACAGAGGTGCCTGAGGTATTTTCATTAATCCTCAGGTTGCGCTGGTATGGGTAGACAAAGGTATCTCCTGTCCCCTTGGTACCGCGCCCTCCTTCCCAGTGTAGATGTCTGGGGGCTTTTTTCTTATCTGTCAGTGTGAGCTGGCAGGGGTGTCAGATAGCACCTCCTGTCTCCATGATAGCGGCGCCACCGCCAGCACCGCGACACGCTCCTATTATGCTTGCCTCCATCATTGTGAGGCTAAAGGAGGCGTGTCAGCGTGCGTTCCACCGCCGCGTATCTTCCGGTCGGCGTTCCACAGACTGGAAACACGTCATCACGTTCGCCTCAGCGATGGGCGTGCTTCTCCACAAGTTCCCGCCCATCGCAGACACCGGCTCGCGGTCTTATACTAAAGCTGTAATGCCGGTGTTAAGGAGACATATTCCCCTGTACATTCATTAACCGCTTTGCGCACAGTGCCAGCGGTATTCCTATATTCCCAGGGGAGAGGAGAAGTTAAGGGAGAAATGATACTTAGACCGGGAACAATAAGCCTAACTTTGCTGGTTTTCATTCACTAGGGATGGCAAAAATTACAACACATTAGTTAGACGGTTAAAGCCCCTCCATATAAAGGGCTCAAAGCACTTCCCACCTATAAAGTAGGACCTTTCCTTCCTATATGGATGCATCCTTAAAAAAGCAAATCCCCACAATATTTTTCTCAGGCTTCCTATCTAAAATGCATTTTATCATTCAATTCCAATGAATGCATCCCTATATTGTGATGCCAACCGATATTTGTCAGGCCTCAGTGTTCCCCAATTTTCATCCCT
>JARQOC010000003.1:848594585-848628036 GCA_033576535.1 Allobates femoralis | reverse complement strand
CTCCTGCACCAGCTCATCCACACTGAGCACCTGGACGCCGTAAGCTGCCACCAGAGAGCACAAGCTCAGTACATATCCCTGCCGAGGCCGGGCCACATAGACAGAACCTTTACATTCTAATAGGTGATGGAGGCGTCGGGCGGCCACCAAATATGCAGCATAACGCTATTTCTGGCCATTATATGACTTGTGTCCTGCATTTACTCCATTTTCTCCTTGCAGGTGCTGTGTCTAATCTTCAGTTGTCTCCGAGCTGGTGGGTGAAGAGGAGCTAAAACACTTCTCCCATACACAGCACACACTGACATGAGGGATTCCTGCTCTCCTGTATACATGTAGGAGATACTCAGAAGCAGCACCATGCAGAACATGATACAACGATATTGATCATGGTAGCTGTGAATCCAACACTGGGGTGACAGGAAACATTTACTGGAAGCAGCAGCATGGAGGACATAAAATAGCAGAGTTGAGCAGTGTAGGTGTGAATCCAGCTTTGGGTGAAATAAGCATTTACTAGAAAGCGCTTACAGGACATTATGTAGAAGTACTGAGCAGTTTTACTCTAAATCCCGCACTGGGGTGAGACATAATACTTACTAGAAGCAGCACCATGGGGAAGTTTAACTAAAGTACTGAGCATTGTAGCTGTGAATCCAGCACTTGGGTGCCTTTTTTTTTTTTACTAGAGGGCATTATACAGCAGAACTGAGAAGTGTAGGTGTAAATCCAGCTGTAGATGAATTAGGAACTTACTATAAAGCGGCTTACAGAACATTATATAGCAATACTGAGCAGCTGTATTTCCAGCACTGTGGTGAGCGAGAACACTTATTAGATGTAGCACCACAGGAGACATTATACTGAAGCACTGAGCAGTGTAGCTGTGAATGCAACACTTGGGTGGCAGAAAACATTTACAAAAAGCAGGAGCATGAAGGGCATTCATATAGCAGTATTGAGCAGAGTAGGTGTGATTCCAGCTGTGGGTGAACTAAGAACTTACTAGAAAGCACATTAGTGGACATTGTATAACAGTATTGAGCAGTTTAAATGTAAATCCAACACATTCAATGAGAGAGAACACTTATAAATCAGCAGCATGGGGGACATTTTACTGAGGTACTGAGCGGTGTAGCTGTGAATCCAGCACTGGGTTGAAAGAAAACACTTACAAGAAGCAGCAGCATGAAGGAGGTTATATAGCAGTACTGAGCAGTGTAGCTGTGCTTATAGAATTAGGGATAGAGAAAACTTACTAGAAACAGCCCCATGGGGACATTATACTTTAGTACAGAGCATTGTAGCTGTGAATCCAGCATTGAGGTGAGATAAAACACCTGGTAGAAAGCCGCAGCAGGTTTAAGTGCTGCTGCATAATCTGAGCTGTTAGTGCATCATTGGGTCAGGGGAGAAGCGGCTCACGAGTGGAGAAAGAAGCCCATTTCTCTGATAAGATATTGACTGTACCTTGCACGAGATGCTTCAGGCAGGTGCTCTTTCCAGAAAACACATTTCCAAGGACGCAGCCTTTAATTGGGAAAGCAGGAAACCCGGGATCTGCTGCTGGGGCTGCGGGAGGACGGATGATGTTCATCAGTCGGTGAACTACATGGCCCAGAATATTATTATTGGGGGCAGGTTTTATGGTCCAGGTATCGGAGGATATCCACTCTCCAGTCATGGTCTGTGAAAGAATAGCGAAATTAAATATGTCAGTGGAAATTCCCTAAAAATGAAAAATGTCAAGTAAATATTGATAGGGCTACATCATTTTTATATCAGGCTGGTAAAGGGGTCGTCTGGAACTTTAATATTACAATAATGGAACAGATTCTAAACATATTTCCTTTCTTTTGGTGCTGAAGGTGTTAAGGACTCTCTGCTAGTAGCTCCTTATCAGTTTTATCTCCGGTGAAGCAATTTGTGACCACTCCTCTCCACTTTAGATAATCATATGATGCCGGTTATAGAACCATTTCCAAACTGACCATAATGGAGGGAGGAAGTCTCTGGAAGCTGCTGAAGTTTGTTTCTTTACAGTGACCACTCCCCTCCACTTTAGATAAGCGCATGTTCCATCACATGATACCGGTAATAGAATCATTTCCAAAGTGACCATAATGGAGGAAGGAAGTCTCTGAAAGCTGCTAGAGATGTGTTCTTTGCAATGACCACTCCCCTCCACTTTAGATAAGCACATGTTCCATCACATGATGCCGGTAATAGAATAATTTCCAAACTGACCATAATGGAGGGAGGAAGTCCCTGGAAGGTGCTGGAGTTGTGTTCTTTGCAGTGACCACTCCCCTCCACTTTAGGTAAGCACATGTTCCACCACATGATGCCGGTAATATAATCATTTCCAAACTGACCATAATTGAGGGAGGAAGTCCCTGGAAGCTTCTGCATATGTGTTCTTTGCAATGACCACTTCCCTCCACTTTAGATAATCACATGATGCCGGTTATGGAATAATTTCCAAACTGACCATAATGGAGGGAGGAAGTCTCTGAATGCTGCTAGAGTTGTGTTCTTTGCAATGACCACTCCCCTCCACTTTAGATAAGCACATGTTCCATCACATGATGCCGGTAATAGAATAATTTCCAAACTGACCATAATGGAGGGAGGAAGTCTCTGAAAGTTGCTAGAGTTGTGGTCTTTGCAATGACCACTCCCCTCTACTTTAGATAAGCACATGTTCCATCACATGATGCCGGTAATAGAATAATTTCCAAACTGACCATAATGGAGGGAGGAAGTCCCTGGAAGCTGCTGGAGTTGTGTTCTTGCAGTGACCACTCCCCTCCACTTTAGATAAGCACATGTTCTATCACATGATGCCAGTAATAGAATCATTTCTAAACTGACCATAATGGAGGGAGGAAGTCCCTGGAAGCTGCTGGAGTTGTGTTCTTTGCAGTCCCGGGGTCTGGCTGCAGCTGTGAAGCTGGAGTATATCCTTTTGTCTACATCCCTCTATCTTCCTTCCCCTGTGTTTGGCTATTGCAGTGGTGTAGTCTAGTGCACTTACTGGCCACTACAATATACAGGGTGAGCAGAAGGACCACTGAGGGACTAGACATGTATTGGGAATGGGTGGAAGGACCCACGTAGGGACTTTAGCAAAGCTCAGATTACAGACCCATCTCACCTCTCCCTACCGTTTGGCCTTCCTACCCTCACCATCCCTATTGTTACATTCTCTGATGGACCACGCGCTGGGCGTCATTTATCCTGGTGTGACATAGGTAGACCTGGTGGTAGCCATGTCGTTATGTGGGTATATGATCTGCTGGTGTCGGGGGCTACATGTTAATTCACAGATGTGCTGCCCTATAGTGACAGAGAAGATGTCCACCATCACTCCGTTCACTTGGTAGATGTGCACTTTTCCTACATAACAATGATCTAAAACACAACATTGCATTTTTTCTAAAGAAGAACAAGGCGAAAGTGACTCCGGGGCTCCTGATGTGACCCTAACCGGACACCTATGGGGAGGTCTGACGGGACAAGTCATCACTCTCCGTCCGGCATTCAGTTGTTCTGAAGAACGTAAAAGATAGATGTTGTAGAATGTACAGTATGTATATATTGTAAAGTGGCAACTGGCTGCATTGTAAATGCCCGGTAAATATCACAGAGATGGCTGTCCACTGAGGTGTATGTCTGGAGGTTTCTCTGGGATTTGTAGTTCCACAAGGATTTAATGTAGTCAGGTCCATTTTATATGTGCTGAGAAAGACAGTGTCTGATTTTTACACATGCCCCTATCCATGGGTGTGTCTGACTTGTACACATGCCCCTACCCATGGGTGTGTCTGATTTTTACACATGCCCCTACCCATGGGTGTGTCTGACTTGTACACATGCCCCTACCCATGGGTGTGTCTGACATTTACACATGCCCCTACCCATGGGTGTGTCTGATTTTTACACATGCCCCTACCCATGGGTGTGTCTGACTTGTACACATGCCCCTACCCATGGGTGTGTCTGACTTGTACACATGCCCCTACCCATGGGTGTGTCTGACTTGTACACATGCCCCTACCCATGGGTGGGTCTAATTTTTACACATGCCCCTACCCATGGGTGGGTCTAATTTTTACACATACCCCTACCCATGGGTGTGTCTGACTGACTAGGTTAGTCACAACTTTACTAGATGTTGTATGTATATTGTATAGCCACGTTGATGTTTATTTTCTGCTGTATTATACATGCACTGATTATATGTATCCTAATTGTTCCTAGTTTCACCAAATTATCTTACTACTTTCAATAAAGGACACAGACTTCAGTAACAGTCTTTGTATTGGATTAAGTATATACACACACACACGTGCATCTGAATGAATTAGAAGATCATCAAAACGTTAATTTATTTCAGTAATTCAATACATAAAGTGACACATATATTATATAGAGTCATTACACACAGAGGGATCTATTTCATGTGTTTATTTATGTTAATGTTGATGATTATGGAAACCCAAAGGTCATTATCTCAGAACATTAAAGTAGGGAGGATGAAGGGTCTGAGAGATAAAATATGACCTAAATAGATATCAGAGGCTTCATCTTGTGTGGTTGTGAGAGCCACAACCACTATAAAAGCAGATCGTGGCTGCTGCAGTCCCCAGCGTGGGGCAGACATCAAAGGGTGAATAGAATATTGATTTATTAGTTAGTATTTCAGGGCTCCCAGACCCCTTCCTCAGGACAAATCAATATCATATTGCCATGTTAAATGAATATTATATACATCCTGATACCTCCTGATGTCCCTAGCAGAGGTGGTCGGTCTGTTGTCTAGCAGAGGTGGTCGGTCTGTTGTCTAGCGGAGGTGGTCGGTCTGTTGTCTAGCGGAGGTGGTCGGTCTGTTGTCTAGCAGAGGTGGTCGGCCTGTTGTCTAGCAGAGGTGGTCGGTCTGTTGTCTAGCAGAGGTGGTCGGTCTGTTGTCTAGCAGAAGTGGTCGGCCTGTTGTCTAGCAGAGGTGGTCGGTCTGTTGTCTAGCAGAGGTGGTCGGTCTGTTGTCTAGCAGAGGTGGTCGGTCTGTTGTCTAGCAGAGGTGGTCGGTCTGTTGTCTAGCAGAGGTGGTCGGTCTGTTGTCTCGCAGAGGTGGTCGGCCTGTTGTCTAGCAGAGGTGGTCGGTCTGTTGTCTAACACAGGTGGTCGGTCTGTTGTCTAGCAGAGGTGGTCGGTCTGTTGTCTAGCAGAGGTGGTCGGTCTGTTGTCTAACACAGGTGGTCGGTCTGTTGTCTAGCAGAGGTGGTCGGTCTGTTGTCTAGCAGAGGTGGTCGGTCTGTTGTCTAGCAGAGGTGGTCGGTCTGTTGTCTAGCAGAGGTGGTCGGGCTATTGTCTAGCAGAAGTGGTCGGCCTGTTGTCTAGCAGAGGTGGTCGGCCTGTTGTCTAGCGAAGGTGGTCGGTCTGTTGTCTAGCAGAGGTGGTCGGTCTGTTGTCTAACACAGGTGGTCGGTCTGTTGTCTAGCAGAGGTGGTCGGTCTGTTGTCTAACACAGGTGGTCGGTCTGTTGTCTAGCAGAGGTGGTCGGTCTGTTGTCTAACACAGGTAGTCGGTCTGTTGTCTAGCAGAAGTGGTCGGTCTGTTGTCTAACACAGGTGGTTGGTCTGTTGTCTAGCAGACGTGGTCGGTCTGTTGTCTAGCAGAGGTGGTCGGTCTGTTGTTTAGCAGAGGTGGTCGGATTGTTGTCTAGCAGAGGTGGTCGGCCTGTTGTCTAGCAGAAGTGGTCGGCCTGTTGTCTAGCAGAGGTGGTCGGTCTGTTGTCTAGCAGAGGTGGTCGGTCTGTTGTCTAGCAGAGGTGGTCGGTCTGTTGTCTAGCAGAGGTGGTCGGTCTGTTGTCTAGCAAGGTGGTCGGTCTGTTGTCTAGCAGAGGTGGTCGGTCTGTTGTCTAGCAGAGGTGGTCGGTCTGTTGTCTAGCAAGGTGGTCGGTCTGTTGTCTAGCAGAGGTGGTCGGTCTGTTGTCTAGCAGAGGTGGTCGGTCTGTTGTCTACAGAGGTGTCGGTCTGTTGTCTAGCAGAGGTGGTCGGTCTGTTGTCAGCAGAGGTGGTCGGTCTGTTGTCTAGCAGAGGTGTCGGTCTGTTGTCTAGCAGAGGTGGTCGTCTGTTGTCTAGCAGAGGTGGTCGGGCTGTTGTCTAGCAGAATGGTCGGCCTGTTGTCTAGCAAGGTGGTCGCCTGTTGTCTAGCAAGGTGGTCGCTGTTGTCTAGCACAGGTGGTCGGTCTGTTGTCTAGCAGAGGTGGTCGGTCTGTTGTCTAGCAGAGGGGTCGGTCTGTTGTCTAGCAGAGGTGGTCGGTCTGTTGTCTAACACAGGTGGTCGGTCTGTTGTCTAGCAGAGGTGGTCGGTCTGTTGTCTAACAAGGTGGTCGGTCTGTTGTCTAGCAGAGGTGGTCGGTCTGTTGTCTAACACAGGTGGTCGGTCTGTTGTCTAGCAGAGGTGCGTGTGTTCCGGTATCGTCTGTTGTCTAGCAGAAGTGGTCGGTCTGTTGTCTAACACAGGTGGTTGTCTGTTGTCTAGCAGAAGTGGTCGGCCTGTTGTCTAGCAGAGGTGTCGGCTGTTGTCTAGCGAAGGTGGTCGTCTGTTGTCTAGCAAGGTGGTCGGTCTGTTGTCTAGCAAGGTGGTCGGTCGTTGTCTAGCAGAGTGTCGTTGTTGTCTAGCAGAGTGGTCGTTGTGCTAGCAGAGTGGTCGGCTGTGTCTAGCAGAGGGTCGGTCTGTTGTCTACAAGGTGGTCGGTCTGTTGTCTAGCAGAGGTGGTCGGTCTGTTGTCTACACAGGTGGTCGGTCGTTGTCTAGCAAGGTGGTCGGTCTGTTGTCTAACACAGGTGGTCGGTCTGTTGTCTAGCAGAGGTGGTCGGTATGTTGTCTAACACAGGTAGTCGGTCTGTTGTCTAGCAGAGTGGTCGGTCTGTTGTCTAACACAGGTGGTTGGTCTGTTGTCTAGCAGAGTGGTCGGTCTGTTGTCTAGCAGAGGTGGTCGGTCTGTTGTTAGCAGAGGTGGTCTGATTGTTGTCTAGCAGAGGTGGTCGGCTGTTGTCTAGCAGAGTGGTCGGCCTGTTGTCTAGCAGAGGTGGTCGGTCTGTTGTCTAGCAGAGGTGGTCGGTCTGTTGTCTAGCAGAGGTGGTCGGTCTGTTGTCTAGCAGAGGTGGTCGGTCTGTTGTCTAGCAGAGGTGGTCGGTCTGTGTTACAGTGGTCGCCTGTTGTCTAGCAGAGGTGGTCGGTCTGTTGTCTAGCAGAGGTGGTCGGTCTGTTGTCTAGCAGAGGTGGTCGGTCTGTTGTCTAGCAGAGGTGGTCGGTCTGTTGTCTAGCAGAGGTGGTCGGTCTTTGTCTAGCAGAGTGGTCGGCCTGTTGTCTAGCAGAGGTGGTCGGCTGTTGTCTAACACAGGTGGTCGTCTGTTGTCTAGCAGACGTGGTCGGTCTGTTGTCTAGCAGAGGTGGTCGGTCTGTTGTTAGCAGAGGTGGTCGGATTGTTGTCTAGCAGAGGTGGTCGGCCTGTTGTCTAGCAGAAGTGGTCGGCCTGTTGTCTAGCAGAGGTGGTCGGTCTGTTGTCTAGCAGAGGTGGTCGGTCTGTTGTCTAGCAGAGGTGGTCGGTCTGTTGTCTAGCAGAGGTGGTCGGTCTGTTGTCTAGCAAGGTGGTCGGTCTGTTGTCTAGCAGAGGTGGTCGGTCTGTTGTCTAGCAGAGGTGGTCGTCTGTTGTCTAGCAGAGGTGGTCGGTCTGTTGTCTAGCAGAGGTGGTCGGTCTGTTGTCTAGCAGAGGTGGTCGGTCTGTTGTCTAGCAGAGGTGGTCGGTCTGTTGTCTAGCAGAGGTGTCGGGTCTGTTGTCTAGCAGAGGTGTCGGTCTGTGTCTACATGGTTGTCTGTGCAGCAGAGTCGGTCGGTAGCTGGTTGTCTACAGAGTGGTCGGTCTGTTGTCTACGAGTGTCGCTGTTGAGCAAGGTGGTCGGTCTGTTGTCTAACAAGGTGGTCGCTGTTGTCTAGCAGAGTGGTCGGTCTGTTGTCTACACAGGTGGTCGGTCTGTTGTCTAGCAGAGTGTCGGTCTGTTGTCTACAAGGTGGTCGTCTGTTGTCTAGCAGAGTGGTCGGTCTGTTGTCTACAAGGTGGTCGTCTGTTGTCTAGCAGAGTGGTCGTCTGTTGTCTAGCAGAGTGGTCGTCTGTTGTCTAGCAGAGGTGGTCGGTCTGTTGTCTAACAGAGGTGGTCGGTCTGTTGTCTAGCAGAAGTGGTCGGTCGTTGTCTACAAGTGTGTCTGTGTCTAACAGAAGTGGTCGGTCTGTTTCTAGCAGAGGTGGTCGGTCTGTTGTCTAGCAGAGGTGGTCGGTCTTGTCTGGTTCGCTTGTCTAGCAGAGGTGGTCGGTCGTTGTTGTCTAACAAGGTGGTCTGTGTCTGTGTCGTCTAGCAGAAGTGGTACGGTCCTGTTGTCTACAAGGTGGTCGGTCTGTTGTCTAGCAGAGGTGGTCGGTCTTGTCAGCAGAGTCGGCTGTGTCTACAGGTAGGGGTTGTATCTAGCAGAAGTGTCGCCGATTTTAACAAGTGTTGCAGCGCTGTTGTCTACGGACATGTCTCCTGCTAAGCATGAGGGATCCCTTGTTGACCAAGGTGGTCGGTACTTGCTTGTCTAACACATGGTGCACTTGTACCAGGTGACACTCTGTTTTGTTCTACAGAACCTGGTTTGACCTAGCAGAATGGTCAGTATCCGTTATCAGAGTGGATCGCTGTTGACCAATATTGAGCGACCCTCAGCAGTGGTCGCTGTTGAGATGAGTGTGGTCGGTTGCCTGGTGCACAAGGTGGGTACTCTGCTACATCGTTGTCATAGACCACAGCTGGCGGCCATGTACTAGCAGAGGTTCGGTCATTTCTGCTGACCACTAGACCACCATGGACACTGTTGCTTTCCATTGGAGTTTTATCGCTTTGTTTTTTATCTACCTGAACCTGAACCAGCATGAAAGGTTAGTATATCCGGTAGTGGGAGTGTGATGACTTCAGCCGACCCAAAAATACTGCCGTGACTTCCTCGGTAGATCAGGGCGCAGGCGAGAAGTGTCAGGAAGTGGCTGCACGGTGCGACTATTGTGGTGAAGCTCCACAAACACAACAGGAAACACAACAAACACGAGAGCTCGAGAAGATACAAATCATTCATTCACTTTACTCTGCGGGATCGTAAAACAAGGTGTCGTCCACTAAATGGGTCGTCCCCAAACTGTTCCCACAAAGCTGAAGATACAATTGTCCACAATGTCTTGTGCTGAAGAATTAAGATTTCCCTTCACTAGAGATAAGAAGCTCCTGGGCCTGTGGGCGCAGGGTTTGTGTTGGTAATGTACGGCTGCAGCTGCTCGGCCATGACGCTCCCGTCGGGCGCAGGGTTTGTGTTGGTGATGTACGGCTGCAGCTGCTCGGCCATGACGCTCTCGGCAGGTGCAGTGTTTGTGCTTGGTGATGTACGGCTGCAGCTGCTCGGCCATGACGCTCCCGCCGGGCGCAGGGTTTGTGTTGGTGATGTACGGCTGCAGCTGCTCGGCCATGACGCTCTCGGCAGGTGCAGTGTTTGTGCTTGGTGATGTACGGCTGCAGCTGCTCGGCCATGACGCTCCCGGCGGGCCCAAGGTTTGTGCTGATGTTACAGAGGAGGTCTGGACTCTGCAGTTATGTGGTCAGCAGAGCGGTGAGGACTTTTCTGTCCTCTGCTCCTCAGCCCCCCGCTATGTAATGTTACGAGGTCTGAGTTGCTGCGGTTCCTTCCAGTCCTCAATATTATCACTCACAGGTGATGGAGGAAAAAATTTCATGAACGGACTTGTTACCCCGGGGACTCCTATTACAGGACGCGCTGGTATTAGTGAGCTCTGTACCACCAAATGCTTCGTCATATGGTAGTAAAGGCAGGGGGGCCAGATGTTATTAACTGGGGGTAATGGGGCCAGACATTATACACATGGGGTAATGGGGTCTCATGTTGTACACTGGAGGTGATGGGGCTGGATGTTATACACTGGAGGTGATGGGGCTGGATGTTATACACTGGGGGTGATGGGGATGGATGTTATACACTGGAGGTGATGAGGCTGGATGTTATACACTGGCGGTGATGGGGATGGATGTTGTACACTGGGGGTGATGAGGCTGGATGTTATACACTGGGGGTGATGGGGCTGGATGTTATACACTGGAGGTAATGGGGCTGGATGTTATACACTGGAGGTGATGGGGCTGGATGTTATACACTGGAGGTGATGGGGCTGGATGTTATACACTGGAGGTGATGGGGCCGGATGTTATACACTGGAGGTGATGGGGCTGGATGTTATACACTGGAGGTAATGGGGCCGGATGTTATACACTGGGGGTGATGGGGCTGGATGTTATACACTGGGGGTGATGGGGCTGGATGTTATACACTGGAGGTGATGGGGCTGGATGTTATACACTGGAGGTAATGGGGCCGGATGTTATACACTGGAGGTAATGGGGCCGGATGTTATACACTGGAGGTGATGGGGCCGGATGTTATACACTGGGGGTGATGGGGCTGGATGTTATACACTGGAGGTGATGGGGCCGGATGTTATACACTGGGGGTGATGGGGCCGGATGTTATACACTGAGGGTGATGAGGCTGGATGTTATACACTGGAGGTGATGGGGCTCGATGTTATACACTGGAGGTGATGGGGCTGGATGTTATACACTGGAGGTGATGGGGCCGGATGTTATACACTGGAGGTGATGGGGCTGGATGTTATACACTGGGGGTGATGGGGCTGGATGTTATACACTGGGGGTAATGGGGCTGGATGGTATACACTGGGGGTGATGGGGCTGGATGTTATACACTGGAGGTAATGGGGCTGGATGTTATACACTGGAGGTGATGGGGCTGGATGTTATACACTGGAGGTGATGGGGCTGGATGTTATACACTGGAGGTGATGGGGCTGGATGTTATACACTGGAGGTGATGGGGCTGGATGTTATACACTGGGGGTGATGGGGCTGGATGTTATACACTGGGGGTAATGGGGCTGGATGGTATACACTGGGGGTGATGGGGCCGGTGTTATACACTGGAGGTGATGGGGCTGGATGTTATACACTGGGGGTGATGGGGCTGGATGTTATACACTGGGGGTGATGGAGCCGGATGTTATACACTGGGGGTGATGGGGCTGGATGTTATACACTGGGGGTGATGGGGCTGGATGTTATACACTGGGGGTGATGGGGCTGGATGTTATACACTGGAGGTGATGGGGCTGGATGTTATACACTGGGGGTGATGGGGCTGGATGTTATACACTGGAGGTGATGGGGCTGGATGTTATACACTGGAGGTGATGGGGCTGGATGTTATACACTGGGGGTGATGGGGCTGGATGTTATACACTGGGGGTGATGGGGCCGGATGTTATACACTGGGGGTGATGGGGCTGGATGTTATACACTGGAGGTGATGGGGCCGGATGTTATACACTGGAGCTGATGGGGCCGGATGTTATACACTGGAGGTGATGGGGCTGGATGTTATACACTGGGGGTGATGGGGCTGGATGTTATACACTGGAGGTGATGGGGCTGGATGTTATACACTGGAGGTGATGGGGCTGGATGTTATACACTGGGGGTGATGGGGCTGGATGTTATACACTGGGGGTGATGGGGCTGGATGTTATACACTGGAGGTGATGGGGCTGGATGTTATACACTGGGGGTGATGGGGCCGGGTGTTATACACTGGAGGTGATGGGGCTGGATGTTATACACTGGAGGTGATGGGGCAGGATGTTATACACTGGAGGTGATGGGGCTGGATGTTATACACTGGGGGTGATGTGGCCGGATGTTATACACTGGGGGTGATGGGGATGGATGTTATACACTGGGGGTGATGGGGCTGGATGTTATACACTGGGGGTGATGGGGCTGGATGTTATACACTGGAGGTGATGGGGCTGGATGTTATACACTGGGGGTGATGGGGCTGGATGTTATACACTGGAGGTGATGGGGCTGGATGTTATACACTGGGGGTGATGGGGCTGGATGTTATACACTGGAGGTGATGGGGCTGGATGTTATACACTGGGGGTGATGGGGCTGGATGTTATACACTGGAGGTGATGGGGCTGGATGTTATACACTGGAGGTGATGGGGCTGGATGTTATACACTGGGGGTGATGGGGCTGGATGTTATACACTGGAGGTGATGGGGCCGGATGTTATACACTGGAGGTGATGGGGCTGGATGTTACACACTGGGGGTGATGGGGCTGGATGTTATACACTGGAGGTGATGGGGCTGGATGTTATACACTGGAGGTGATGGGGCTGGATGTTATACACTGGAGGTGATGGGGCTGGATGTTATACACTGGGGGTGATGGGGCTGGATGTTATACACTGGGGGTAATGGGGCCGGATGTTATACACTGGGGGTGATGGGGCTGGATGTTACACACTGGGGGTGATGGGGCTGGATGTTATACATTGGGGTGATGGGGCTGGATGTTATACACTGGAGGTGATGGGGCTGGATGTTATACACTGGAGGTGATGGGGCTGGATGTTATACACTGGAGGTGATGGAGCTGGATGTTATACACTGGGGGTGATGGGGCTGGATGTTTATACACTGGGGGTGATGGGGCTGGATGTTATACACTGGGGGTGATGGGGCCGGATGTTATACACTGGGGGTGATGGGGCTGGATGTTACACACTGGGGGTGATGGGGCTGGATGTTATACACTGGAGGTGATGGGGCCGGATGTTATACACTGGAGGTGGTGGGGCCTGATAATCCACTGTAATTGCATCCATATAATTCTAATAACTAAATAATTAGATTTGCAAAGGAGAAAATACAAAAAAAAAAACAGCTGATTTCTGGCCTTTGCTCTATTATTCAGTGGTGATTCCTGGCTGCAGCTCTTATTCTGGGGGGATTTTTGCAGCTTAGGTTATACTTGGGGGATTCCCGGCATTGGCGGACACATCGGGGGGGATTTCTGGCGGTGGGTGTTTCCCCGGGGTGACTCTTTCTGTACCTTGTATTCCTCGTAGTCCGTCTCATCCAGCAGCTTCTCCTTCTCCAGCTCCGCTCGTTGCTCTGGGGTGGGATCGGTCGGCAGGGGATCTATTGAGGCTTCTTCGTACAGGGGTAATCCAGTGAAAAAGATTTCTTTCCATTCTCGCATCAATTTTGCAGGGATGAGTCTGAGGAATAAATACAATAAATACAATAATACAACTTTATCTGATATAATCGGCCACAGGTGGATGTAGTGGGGGAGATGGGGGCGGTCACCCCAAAACCACCGTCCTTTATAATCAGCTGTTGTACTGTATAATCTCTGATATCATCTTCCCTCCTCACACCTGAGCAGCGGCGCCTCCTGGAGGTGAAGGAAGGTAGTAACTGAAAGGGCCTGATCAGGGGGGAGGCATTAATTAGGAGATCTGAGGTCTCAACTGTATCTTGGGGTCTGGTCTGTCAACTAAAAGTAGGAAAACACCTTGGCGGGTCCGCCGGTGTGTAACAGGCGTTGTGTGCACATAACCCAACATTGATGATCACTTGTGTAGGATTACAGATGTAGTTAACACACAGAAAAGTCCCGGATTTTCCCCCAGCTTTGACTTTTTTTGGTCTTCTAAAAAATGGGCCCAAACTGTCTTGAATGCTGCACCTCAGCTCCCCTTCAAATTCAACAAGAAACTGAGCTGAAGTACCCAAGAATAGCCCCTAGGTGGGATACAAAAGGGTTTTGGGGTTCCACTCACGCGGGTGTTGGGGGTGCTGTTCCAGCTCACACTGATTTTTGGGGGTGCTGTTCCAGCTCACACTGATGTTGGGGGTGGGTGTTCCCGCTTGTGCTGATGTTGGGGGGGCGGGTTTAGCTCGTCTGATTTTGGGGGGGCTGTTCAGCTCCACTGATGTTGGGGTCTGTTTCCCGCCCCTGAAAAATTTGGGGGGGCCCGTTCCAGTTTGGCTGATTTTGGGGGGGCTGTTTTCCCGCTCGCGTTGATGTTTTGGGGGGGCTGTTCCAGCTCACACTGAAAGTTGGGGGGGCTGTTCCCCGCTCCGCTGATGTTTGGGGGGGCTGTTTTCCAACTCCGGGTGATGTTGGGGGGTGCTGTTCCAGCCCCAAATGATGGGTTTTGGTTTCTGTTCCAGCTCGCCTGGGTGTTGGGGGTTTGGTGGGTTTCCCGCTCGCCTGATGGTTTAGGGTGCTGTTCCAGCTCTCCCGATTGGTTTGGGGGGTTATCCAGTGGGTAAATTTTTAGGGTGCTGGTTTCCCGCAGCCCGCGTGATGTTGAGGGGGGCGATCCACTCCTCTGAGTTTTTTTTCCCCCGGTGAGTTTTGGGGGTGCCGTTCCCGTTTGTTTGATTGGGGGGTTAGAAATAAGAGGGGGGCTGTTCCACTCACACGATGTTTGGGGGGGTGCTTTTCACAACTCGCGCGGAAGTTGGGGGGGTTCCCGTGCCTGAAAGTTGGGGTTTTTGTTCCCGGGTCCCAAGTAGGGGGTTGGATTTTCCCCTTCCCCTGATGGGATGCTTTAAGGGGCCGAAGTTGAGGGGGCTTTCCCCTGCCTGAAAGGAGGGGGGTGTTTCCGCTCCCTGAAGTAGGGCTTTTCCCCTCGGGGAAATTTGGGGTTTCGGGTTTTACTCCCCCGAAAAATTGGGGGTTTTCCGTTGTTATTTGTTGGGGGGGCTTTTAAGTCGTTTGTTTTGGGGGGCTGTTCCAGCCCGCAAATTTGGGGGGTTTTTCCAATTCACGATTTTCTGCCCCGGTTTTGTCATTTAATATAGGAAAAACATCACCCAGATGGCATCTTCAAAGGGGTTTTTTAAATTACCGGATGGGTTTAAGCAAGATTCAGCATTTAAACAGGGTACGGGCACCGGGGAAAATTTCCTTTTGACGGCCCCCCGGCCCCAGGAACTTTCCCCCCCCCTTTAACAAGGGGGGGTCTAAAAAATTTAAAAATTTCCTTTCCGGGGTAATTCAAAGGTGGGGCAAAAATAAATGAAATCAGGGGGCCCGATTGGAAAAAGGGGAAAGACTTTTTTTGTAATTGGCCCAAAAATGGAAAGGCCCCCAGATTAAGGCCCTCGGCCCCCCTTTTTTTTTTGGGGCCCCCTTTAAAAGGGGTTTTTTTTGTGTAATTCTCCCCATGGGGGATTTGGAAATCTCTCCGCTTGGAAATTAGTGTTCCGGATTCCCCATTGGCATTTTAAGGACGGGCCCGGGGTGAACCTGGCCAAAAAAAAAATTGAATGATTTTTTAATCAACTATTGGGCTGAAATTTTGCCTTTTGTTTAAAAAGGGGGGGAGGGAAATTTCCCGAAAAACCTGGGGTGTGTTACTCCCTGTGCCACCTTTTTTCTCCTTTTTTAAAAAGGGTTTAAAGGCACATTGGAACCCTATGGGGCAATTCCCCAAAGGTTTGGGTTTCCCCACCGGACCCGGGCTCATTTAGCCATTTTGCTTTTTAAAAAAAAATTCCCCCTTTGGGTTTAAACCGGGTAACCTCTCTGAGAGTCCTTGCTTCCCCCCGAATGTGAAAAGTTTAAAAATGAGGGGCTGTCGTTTTCCCCCACATTTGGGAAATTAAATATGAGGGTTTTTCCCCCGAAATTTTGGGGGTTTTTAAAAAACCCCATTTTTTATTTTAACCCGTTTCCCTGGGACCAAAAAATTTGGAATTGCACGAATTTGTTGGCCGATAAGTGGGGGGGCTTTGTACAACCGCTCCAACAGGGGGAAGGGGGGACCCGGGAAACCCTCGGAATCCGAAAAATTTCTCAAATCACGAATTTTTCCACAATTTGGTTTTTTTCAGTCTCCCAAGGGAAAGACTGGTAAAGGGAAGGGGGAAGGTTTTTTACAAGGGGGGGGGGCCAAAGGGTTCTTCAAAAGGCCCATTAAAAACCCTTTTTGGACTTTCCTCCAACAACATTTAATTAACCCCCTTTTGGGAAATTAAAGTACCCCACCAAAAGAGGGAAAACTCAAATTGGTGGAGGTGAAATTTAAAAAATTTGGGCCAACCCCTCCCACACCAGAACATACGTCCACGAACCTTACTATTTTTTTTAGTTTTTAAAGGTTTTGAAATAGTGGGACACACTGCCCCAAATAAACCAAAAAAAATTGGCTAAAAGGATGGCCCTTTTGGGGTACCTTATTTTTTGGGGACCCCCCTTTCTTAAAAAACAAAATTCCTAAGAACCTGGAAGTTTAAGGGGTTTTGGGACAAAGAGAGGGGGAAAAATCAAAACAACGGTTCCCTTATTGTTTGGTTTGAATTAAGGATTTTCTGAAGGAAAACCCAAAAGGGGGGTCCGGTATATAGGGGGTTCCCCCCTTTTAGAGGGGGTTTTAAGCCCTTTCCCGATTAAAAGGGAACCCCAAGGGGGGGTCCTCAAAACCCTGTTCCCCCACATAAGAGGGAAGGGGTTGGGGAAAAAGGGGTCTTGAAGAGGCCAAACCAAAACAGGGGGTGCCATGACAGGTGGGGGCCCCGGGGGGTTGATAAAGGGGGTTGGGGGTATCTTGGTACCGTACACAGCACGATTTTGCTGAGCCCTGGGGTGTAATTTTTTTGAACAGCGAAATTTGGCAAAATTTCAGGAGCATTGGGGTTTTAACAAAGGGGGATATACGGGTGGTTGAAAATTGCCCAAGGGTTTAAATTTATCGCAACCCGATTAGGTCTGGTTTTTTGCCGTTGCCCCCCGGAATGCGATGTTAGCCTGCGAACCCGCCTATGTTTCATAGGGGGCGATCCTCGCTGGGTTTATTTCCCCCAAGCGGGGGCGTCGCTGCAGCTACATCCAACAAAAAATTTTGGTTTTGGGGAACTAGGGGGGGCCCCCGTGGAAAGGGGCGCGGGGACCCCGGACCTTCTGACACGCAGGCCTCTTACCCCCGGGAACCCCTCCCCTTGGGGGGGAATTTTTCCTGGGCCCCCACGGGAATTTTGGAAGGGGAAATTTTTTTTGCCCCCTTGGGTAAAGGGGCCCACCACACCCGGGGGTTTTAAACCCCCTAAAAAATTTTTCAAATTTTTGGGGGTTTTAAATTTCCAAAGTTGTTTTAAATTTTGGAGGCTTCTGAAAAACAGTATTCCCTATTCCCGCAAAAACGGTACTCCCTCCCTAAAGGGGGTCACCAAAATCCTCCCAGTTTTTATTTCATCAAAAGCTTTTTTTCCCCTCAACCGTCAGAACCTTCCCCTGGAAAAGGGGGAATCAAGGGGCATGCCAGTTTAAAAAAAACAACCCGGAAAAGTATAAAATAAATCAAGGGGTAAAATGGGGGAAAAAAAAGGGTTTATTTAAAACTAAACCCAAGGTCCCCCCAGAATTTTGGGGGGGCCCTCCAACTGATGATCATTAAATTCCCCCGAGGGCCTTTAAAACCCCCCCAGGGTTTTAAAGGTCATTAAATCCATTGCAACATTTTTGCTTTTTGACCCCCCTCAATTTGGGAAACCCTTTTTTTTCTGGAAAATTTTTTTTTTGTGGGCATTTATAAAATCTTTACAGGCCCAAATTTTCTCATCCAAAAACCCAAAAAAGTTGCCCATGCGTTTTCCGGGCCCCCCTGGGGCCCAAAAACTGGCAAAACCCAGCCTTAAAAAAAAAAGGTTTAAAGAACATTTTAAAAAATTGAAAAAATTGGGCCCAGGGTTTACCCGCCCGATCAGAAAAAAGGGTCCCTTAAAAGGGCCCAAACCAAAAAAAAACTAATTTTCCGGGGGAAAGAAAAAAAAATTTCAATGCCCCAAAAAAAAGAAAACTAAAAAAAACTCCCCCGGGGTTTAAAACCCGGTGGGGCCAAAAGAAAAAAAAAGGGGAAAAAAAAACCTTAAAGAAAAAAGACCTTTTACGTTTTTTTTAATAGGAAAAATTTTTGCAAAGAAAAAAAAGAAAACCCTTTTTTCCCCCCTTTTCCATTCTGCCCTTTTTTAATTTTTAGTTATTGTTTTAAAAATTTTTCTCTCTGTAAAAGGGAATTTGGGTTTTTTTTACCTTTGATATTTTTTTTATTTTTCCCCAAAAAACCCTTTTTAAAATTTTAAGGAGGGGCTGGGGGGCCCGTGGTGGAAGCCAAATTCTTATGCAAAATTTTTTTAAAAACCAATTTTTTTTTGAAGCTTCTCTTCTGGTGAGTAATTTAATGGGGGTCACCAGTAAACTCCCCCTGGGTCCCGGGGGGGGTTTCCACCCTTGGGCCTTTGGGGCACCTTTTTTTTTACTTTTCGTAACTTCAAAATTTTTTGGGCCCGGTCCAATCCGCCCTGGTGGACATTTTTTGGGAAAATGGTGTATGTTTCCTTTTAGGCCCCGGCTCCTCTGCCCCAATTTTTCTTTTAGCTCCCGGGCCCTTTGGACCCCGTCCTTCACTTTCCCCTTGGCTTGTTTTCCCCAAAAAAGGGCCTTTTTAAAGTGTAAAGTCAAGGGTGTCAGCTCGTTCTCCTTTTATAGATGGTTGAGCTGGAAAAAAATTTTTCAATTTTGCAGATTTCGGGTTTTTTAAAATTTGCCCTTTCCGATGAGAATTAATGCTTTTCCCTTTTTGCCGTTTTGGGGAAACCCCCCCCTTGTTTTCAGGGAAAATAGTGCAGCGGTTAAACAAGCCCCCTTTTTTTAAAAAATTTTTTTTCCCCCTATTTTTTTTCCCATTGTTGATTTCCCTTGGGGGGAGTCGGAGGGAACTCTTAAACCCGCCCAGATTTTCTGCAGCTCTTACAAATAGACAGCAGCGGTTCGGGCTCCGGAACGAGCTGTAAAAAAAAGAAAAATGTTAAAAACTCAAGAACGGGTGCAAATT
The DNA here is from genome assembly GCA_033576535.1 of Allobates femoralis. Lineage (NCBI taxonomy): Eukaryota > Metazoa > Chordata > Amphibia > Anura > Aromobatidae > Allobates > Allobates femoralis. The sequence goes on along the minus strand of JARQOC010000003.1, from coordinate 848,609,160 downwards.
TTAAACCCCAAAAAGATTTTTTTCAAAAGGCTTTTTTTTTACTATCTTCCCATAATTATTTATAAGTGGAAACCCTTTAAGTGAACACAGGGCAGGAAAGAGATTTTTAGCCAAATTCATTGGTGCAGGACTACGAATTTTTTGCCCATTTTAATCCTCCAAAAATCTGGCAAATCCAACTAGAGTACCAAAAGTAGAACGGCCTATGGTCTTAAAAATGAAAAACTAAGTTAAATAGAAGTGGACAATTATGTAAAAACAAAAATTGGGCAAAAGACTAAAAGGATATTAGAGCCAAAAAAAATTAAAAAGCTACCTGTTATACAAAAATTGAAGTTTTAAAGAAACACTAATTCGAAGAAGTTAAAAAAAAGGGGGCCCCCTTTTGGCCTAATAAAAATGGGTGAGTTGATGAAAGGCTATGTTTTACTGGGTGAGGCCAGGTTGCTCTTGAAACATGCGCCGTCTCATCTGTGCTGCGGGGGTTTCCCTGTTTTGGAATTTTGTGTGTCTGTATGAAAGAGGGTGACGGTTCCCGTGAGGAGGTGTGGGTCGGGATTAAAGGACGTGTGGTTATGTAAACCGGGATGGAGTCGAAGTGCATGACGTGTGTGCACCTGTAGCAAGGGGTTTCATTGTTCCATGAAACTGTGTGCTGTATTAGCAGACTCTTTTGTTTTTTGTATGCGGGGTGTGGCTGTATAAAATCAGTGTCTAAAAAAATGGGTCTTGAAATGGGTGTGATCATTATGGAAAGGGCGGCTGCCAGTACACAGAGGGCGTGTTCTCTTGACAGGGGGTTGGACATTTACGTCTGTGGTCGGTATACAGGGCAGTGATGGTATTATGACAGGCATTGTAGTTTTTTCTTAATTTAACAAAAGGGTGGGTTGGTGTCTTATGACATTGCCGTTTTGTGTTACTAGGTAACATGCAGTTGATAGGGCCCTTTTCTGAATAAGGGGTGGGTCTAAATGTACAGGGTGTGCCTTTCTTTGGGAGAGGGTTTGAAATAGGCAAGGAGAATATATGGAGATTAAGGTTCCGGTAGGGCTTGGCTGTTGAGTCGCCCCAAGGTTCTCTGCGAGGGAGCCAGATCGGTTTGATTTGCAACCTGGACTTCCTTCTAGGCGGAGTGCAGGCTGGGACCTTGAACCAGCGCACCTTACAGAGAGCTCAGAGCGGTTAATGAGCTTTCTGGCTCCGCAAAGCCTCCTGGAGCACTGCAGGTAATAGTAATAGGGAAGGCGATAGGTTATAAATAACAACAGGGCAAGATGCAGTGGGTCGTCTTCACAACCAGGTACCTAATTTCACGACGGAATTGGACCTTGGCAGTACCTGGCCTTGCCCCTTAGTGGGGACTGCACTGGCATTTTCCTGCGCTTCTCTGACAAACCCCAGTCAGCACTATTTTCTAGGGGCTTGCTCCGCGGGGGCTCATATCTGATGCCAGCCCCATGGACCTATACTACAATCTGTTACTTTTACCACATAACTCAAGTGTCAATTACCCAGTGTTTTTATATTGTAAATACTCCTCCTTTTACGGTCCTCGGGACATGTGACTGGGGAATTCCTGATGAGGATGCCCATAGGGCTGACTGCTCGCTGAAGAGTACCCCCCCCAGGTCACTTTTTAAAATCTTGGCAAACAGATGAATCCCTGATTTATTTACCTCAAGGTTATGAAGCTTAACCAATGAAAAAAGGAAAAGAAATTAAAGTTAATAAAATTAAATAAAAAAAATTGGAAAAAAGATCTAGAGGTCACCTAAAAATATAAAAAATATTAATAATAAAATTTAGAAATTAATTTAAAAGCTAAAGTTTAATCTTAAATAATAACACAAAAAAAAAAAAAAAAGTCAGGCTGGCCCTTTAAAAGCACCGCGTACAAGATAACATTTTGTGCTGTATTTAATCATTGACAGCCCGAGGACTGGGACCAGGACTTAAACAGGAGCCCAAAATTTTGCAAGGATTCAGATAAGGCAGCTGGATGCAGCTGCTCAGGATTCAGGCCTCAATTGAATTGGTCCAGAAACAAAAGGTGGATCGAACCCCAAGGTGTCCATTTTTCCCGGCGTACATCCTGGGGAATCCAAAAGGATCTATTTGTGGGTGTTGAGCTGGATACTGGACTTGGTTCAAGCAGCTATTTGTTGTGGGCCGGAAGGAAAAAATTGATTTTAGCCCAGGTTTCTCCTTTGGCATCAAAGTCTGGGGTGCCCAATGACATTCATTGCTTATAACTTGCTGTATGCTGATTCCATAGGAATGTTTTCCTATACCAGGCAGTCAGAGTGTGCCACGCTTTAACAATGGACACGCCCCGTATCCAAAAATGGGGAGGACGGATTAAGGATAATAAAAAGTGTAAATTCAAAACACAGTATAGTGGGAAGTGAAGGTTATAAAAAAGTTTTACCAGAATTTCATATAAAAATATATTTGAAAAAAAATCACTGTAATACAAAAAAATAAAAATAAAAAGCAAATTAGTTAAAGAAAGAAGACCAAATTAAAATGAAATAGAAAAAAAAAGTAGGGGGATCACCCCGTCAGGTGACGGTTAAACGACTTATTTACGACTTTCAATGGAATAAATTATAAACTCCTAGAAAAGAAGAACATAAGTTAGACCTCACTTCCGAATAATAAAAGTCCGAGATAAAAGAAAATAAAGAAAATGTTTACCTTGAACATTATACTTTAGGGATATAAAAACGTGAGACTTTATTTGTTAGGGGAAATTGAAAGGTAAAGCGATCCAAGGTCATGCTGGCTGTGATCCCAAAACGTGATCGGGTGTTCTGGCAGAAGTGATAATTTCTTGCACGGCACAGGGGAAAAAGAAGTATTAACCATGCCTGATCCTCAGAAGAGAAGACGAGGCTAAAAAATATTCAAATGAATATTTAATAGAAAAAAAAAAGGACATATTAAAAAAAAAAAACAGGGGGAGTCGCTATTTTCCAAGACGTAATATTTTTATTATTTTAGTTAGGAAGCCTGTGATGGTATTTTTGTCGTTGTGTATACCCTTTCCCCTTTTATTTCACAGCCGGGAAGGTAAGGAGAAAGCTGTGTGACAAAGTACAGATCTTCAGGGCCCTCGTCAAGAAATGGGGACCTCGATATGTTCGGGGGAATGGGGCTTAAAAAGATTCTGATGTAAGTGGTTTAAATCCCCTGTCAGAGTTTGACAGGGGAAAAGGTTATCAAGACAATAGTTAAAAAGAGCCCCAATCCTGCTGAAAACATATGGCTATCCTATATAAGATGTTTTTTAAAGACAGCTCTTGAATGAACCTCAAATTTAAACCTTTAAAAAAAATACCATACCTCGGCCTCCTCTTCTTTGTCCTTCTGCTCCTCGAGCCTTTACGTGCGGTTTGACCGGGTGGTTTGGATGCTTCTGGTGTTAACCGACTCACCTGGTTCCCGGCCATACGTTTGTTCCTTCTTGCAGCGAAGGCGATGAGGGGCGGCAATTAAAAGAAAACAAAGGGAGTTTAAGTGATCCAATACACAGGGTTATGCCAGCTAGAAGTCCAAACACTAGGGGAACAGAGTCAGGCTGTGCAGAAAAAACCAAATGGAACCTTAATCCTTGGTGTCAAAATTACAGCTAATGTTTAATTAGAGTGAAGTTTATAAAATCATATCTACCAAAAAAAGGACTAAATGGGATTACGTAAAAAGAGGCTGCGAACAGGAATCCAAGTAGAGTTCAACAATAGTGCACACAATGTGAGGTAAAAAGGGTTCTGGGGTTAGAAAAATTAAAAAGTAATTATTTAGTATTCAACTAAAGTTAAAGAAATGTCGTCTGTGTCAACAAGTAGGTATTTATAGTCTCAAGGTGTAACATGATAAAATCACCTGATTGGGATCCAGAAGGGAGACAACATGAGTAATTGGGGTTCCTGTACATTCAGAAGAGGTGTCGTAGGAGGAGAATGCGAGGAGAGTTCAGGGGGCGCCCAGTTGCAAATTTTCTGTGGAACAGATTGGCTTCTTAGGACAAATGGACAGAAATCTGAGTGACGCAGGCAGGTCAATGAACCCCGCACACATTTAGAAGCTCAATGTGCTAAGAGTGATACTGCAAAATGACTCACATCTCTCGCTGCGATGATGGATGAATAGACAGGAGGGCAACTCATATGATCCCCAACCAGCAAAAGCAAGCTTTCTCTCCACTTAGGGGTGGACACTACTAGTGCTGGAAAACGGTACCGTATACCAATTCAAGTACTTTAGTAAAGGAAAGACTGCATTTTCTGCCTCCTTTTCTTATGCTGTGTCTCGCTTCAATAACCAATCACCATATTAAACTTCCCCTAGGTGCGCCCTAAATTTTAGTCAAACATTAAGGGAATAAGCAGTGTGGTTTTTGACCTAATGTAGGGGCACGATGATCACCATGACTTTGGCTCCTGAAATACCCTGTTTTACTTTAGCAGGTAACGGCCAGCTGGTGCAAACCATTGCAAGCCCTGCAAGACTGGACTGTGGTAATATACGCCCTGCCGCTGCGAACACCCTATTTAGAAAACATTACGAAACTGAGATCCATTTTCTGTATCTTATTTCTCTCATGTCTGGATCGCGCTTCCAGCATGCCCGAAGTGTCATTCAGATATAGTAGGACTGACGAGGACACAATTCCTAATTAAGTTCTGGAGCTTCCCGCTAAAACACAGTATTGTAAAACAGGAACAGGCTTAGCAATTTTTATCCCAGCCCTCTCATCCTCCCTCTTTCATTTTTCTGAGCTTGATGGTTTTGCGGTGACGTCTCCTTCAGGTTACCACGCCGTCCCCGTTTACGTCTTATGAGGAGCGATGTTCACTGGTATGACTGGTGCCTAAATAAATTCACTGATGTTTTGCCAATCTTGGTCAGGATGACTCAGATTGAAGGACTTTGAATCCAGATCGGACAAAAGGCTTTTAACCAGAATTAAAAAGTCAATAGAGGGGCGGTCACAGCTTAGATTATGTATTCACGTATGGACGTACAACTTGCCATTTTCCAAAACAGGCTCCCACCGTATAGTATGCGTACAGCAGCTAGGACCTCAAGAGGAGTTTGCTGTATACACTAGGTGATCCACCCGAGGAGTATATGAACGGATCTCAATGTTAGAAGATTTCAGTTACGTGTTTTCATTTAGAGTTTCAATTCATGATACACTGTGGCGTTCTGAGTTCCGTACCATTGTATCTTAAACTGCAGTCACAGTGTAAGCCCAGCTTCAATTACAGCCGTACTTTAAGAGTAGGGATGGCTACACAACGGCTTAATTGTGAGTTAAGTTTTCACTAATTTCACTAAGTAGGTTTTAAAGCTGCAGTATGAGAATCAAATAGTAAAAGGCAGTAGCGCAAGAAAGGCCCTTCAAGTGTTGGAGCGCAGTAGTGGCTCACCCCGTTTATGAGCTGATCAGATGTCCTTTTACCACTGTGTAAGGATTCTTAAACCTAGAAAGAGACATATAGATGGTACTGCAGGTCGAGAACCATAAACATCGCGTACCTAGAAAGAGCCCAGTACATGTTTAGCTATCTTGACACAGTTACTCCAGTGAATAGAGACAACTAAATCATTGTAGAATTTTCTGCAAAGGTACAGCGAAATGGCATTTTTGCTGTGACCACTTACGTGGTGGACCTCCATGTTAGATTTCTGCAGGACGGATGGTATTACACCTGGTTCAGAGTGAGCAGGCAAAGTACATTAAATGGTAGACCATTCGCCCCCCGTGGCCTCCAAAAACCTATATACATTCAGGGCTGTTGAGTCGATGCTCCAGACACTAATATTTATTTCTGATACCGATATGGGATCACTGTTGATGCTGTGGCTATTACCAATGTAAGTGTCACATCTAATAACAGTTGTCCTCTGAAAAACTGCCACGGGCAGTTACAGTGGAAGAGCTGCATGACATCAGTATGCACGCCTGCTGGTACTAGCACCCTCGTACCTGCCGAACATCTTGTAGATCTTAAACAGTGTCATGTCATTTTATTATGCTGCAGATTTGACAGTGGATTTAACAGAACGATGCATATTAGAGCAGAAGTCCGGCTGGATACAACTATGCACCTAATAGTGATTGTTAACTTTACACTAATGAATTTTATTGAGTCTTGAAATTTGCATGTTCACGGACTAGCTTCTTTTGCCTCAGATCTTCTGCCTCGAGTTTACTTTTCTGAGATAACGATTGCCACTTTTATTTCATTGTTTTGACACGAGTATAGAGGGCGGTCCAATAAGCAAAGTCATGAGAACTGAAGCTGATCCAACACTGTTTATGTACATTGCGGGACTACAATCACTATGGCGACAGGATATGTGATGATAAAAATAAATGGACTTTCCTTGTGCTCATCCCAAGTTGGATAGATGCAAACTGTTCATATGACGAAGAAAAGAAACTTGTGAATCCTGAACAATCCATCAATAAGGAGGATTCCCTTAAAGTTGGGCAGGAACGAAGTCGGCACAAGGATCGGAGCAGAAAGGGGGTGGGTGGCATCACGGTCTAGCATATGCTAAAGGTCGAATATTCGTGTACGTAGTCATGACCGGATATTAAGTGGCTTCACTTGTTTTCCAACGTGAACTCTGTAGGCAAAGCGGTTAATCAGCTCAGGACCCAGTGCGGGATTGCTGGATACCGGTGAGCAATCTGTATCACACTGAAAGGTCGGTAGGAATAGGCTTGGCTCAGAAAGTCACGGTTTTAGAAATTCGTCCTGCTCCTGTGTAGTGCGTGATGACAGGTCTATATGACAAGGCGGTAGGTTTCAATAGTCCGGTTCATAAATGCGGCTTCAGTTTCAACTGTATACAGGTCTTACTGTGCGGTAGCTAGCATGTCATCGCAGACATAAGGTAATGACCAAAGCACGCTCCAATTTAATGGCAGAATATAGTGAAGACGGGGATGGTATGGACTGTAATGTGGGTCAGCGCACACCAGTCTATGGAGCTGTTGAGGAAGAGTTACTATGACGGTTTCCACATTTCATTTGGTATGAGATAAGGTGTTAGCTAACTGCGGAGGTTTCTCAAGTATTTTCACTAAATAATTTGGAAGTTAGCTGAAAGAGGATTCACAGTTTTTGCTTTCTCGGAAGCGTTGGAGGGCCAGCCTCTACATCGTTTGGTCATAGCTCGACTGTTTGGTCACTCTCAGAAGGTTAATCGGACTCGAGGGACAAAGGTCTAATCTTTTGGAGTTTCAGAACACTCAAAGTTTGGGTAAAAAATGAAGGAAAGACCTAGAGCCGACTTAGTTAGGTCCTTCCACTTTATTTCAGGTTACCTGATGCCTGCAGTTTTGGTGGCGGCCCTAAGGTCGCAAAGGCAGCGGTGAGGTTCTCGTTTCTGCAGCAGTGTTAGAAGCCTGGTGGCGCTCCGTGCGTCGACATGAGTTTTTCACATTTTGGCGTACTCAGGAAATTGAGAGGATGGGCTCACATCATGGAGTTGTTCAGTGGTATGCCGTTTCAGAATATTAAGAAAGTAAATGGTGGGTTCCATACTCGTATATGAAATTATAGGATCAGACAGTAGTCTGTATGGAGTCCACTCCAAGAAGGAATTAGTTTTCAGGTGTCAGTTTGGACTGCAGCTTTGATTTTGGAGTGGAGGATTATGTACGGCCATCTGTGTTGGGAGTGAGCTGCAGTACAGAACGGCACTACAGTGTTACAGCGTGCATACAGAAAGGCACTTCACTGTTATGGAGCCTAGCTGCAGCTGGCGGCCCCTATACAGAGTATGGGTGCGAGTTGTCAGACGGGGGAGGCCTACACGATGATCTGTGCAGTACAGGAACGGCCATCAGGGTTTACTGAAGCTCAGTACTGGAAGGCACTCAGAGTGATGAGTGAGCTGCAGTAGAGAATGCATACATGTGTATGGAGCTGAGTCAGTACTGAGAAACGGCCTCCAGGTATGGAGTAGCTGCAGTAAGATGGCACCTAACAGTTAGTGTGCGCAGTCGGAATGGACTACAGTGTATAGCTCCAGACTGAGATCGATACACATAATGTGATGGGTAGCTCAGGGAATAGCCACTACATGTGTTAGGCTTAGTTCAGTACTGAGAACGGCCATTACAGGTATGGCTGAGCTCAGTCTGAGAATCGGCAACTATCATGTATGGAGCGATGAGCCGTACGATCACTCCGACCAGTACGCAGAGCTGAGCTGCGTAAAATAATGGCCTTACACAGGGTTGGAGGTGTTGGGTAGAGAACGCCACTAACAGTTATGAGATTGGTGGATATTCGTATAACTAATGTTTAAAGGCACCCAATTATATTGAGGATAGGTCAATTAAATTTGGTCAATTCCCATTTAAGGATGTTATTCTTAACAGTAATCGACCCTCGGAAAAAGGATACCATCAGTGCGAGCATACTGCCTGGTAGACATGGTTTTCACGCCCGGACACGTCCGCATGGGATGAGTCCAAGCGTTATAGCATTAAATTACAACATGGAAATTTGGAATAGCAGTGAGCTGTTCGAAAAAGTTGAATATCTATAAAAAATTTTTTAAAGGGTTCATTGAATAGAGTTTGTTATTAAGAAATTGTTGATGCAATTCTTCCTATTCGAGGATTTAGAAGTTCTTGACAAGACTGAACGATTCGCCAAATGGTAACTCGTAGGTCGGCGAGAACGGGAAAACCTGGCAATAAGTGGTGTTTCCCAGGCAACACAACAATTCTACACAGCATCCATTATTCAATGGTTGTGGGTTACAAGACGAGGGTCCTCCATAGCATGGTATGAAGAATGGATTCCGTACATAGGAGGTCAGGCGCAATATTTTTTTCAATCCCAAATTAAGAAGTTAAAGATGGTAAAGGCAGAGATTTGGTTGGAAGAGGTGACCAGGATCGGGGTCAGCAGACCTACTGTGGCAGATTCCGGACTACCTGTTTTGGGAAAACATCGCATAGTACCTGGAGTCACTTTTTAAACCTCCCGTCAGGTTCCGCGCAGAACGTCCCCGCGAAAGTCTTTGGGTCTATGAGGAAAAGTAACAAAAGAAAATCTGAAGCTCCACAGAATTTTTAGGCCCTCAAATAATTGGGTTCCTTAGCGGTTTGGGTTTGGCAGGATAAGCCGAGTTCAGGCAGATAGGTTGGTTCAGGCATAAGGTTCAGCAGGGGATGGGTTCGGGTTCAGGCAGGTAGGTTTTTGGGGTTTGTGCAGGATAGGTTGGGGCTCAGGCGGGGATAGGTTTGGGTTCAGGCAGGATAGGTCTGGATTAGGCAGGATAGGTTTGGGTTCAGGCAGGATAAGTCCGGGTTCGGCAGGAAAGTCCGGCCCCCAGGAAGGTAAGTATGGGTTCAGGCAGGATGGTTCGGTTGGAGAGGTTTGGGTATGGGCGGATAAGTTAGGTTCAGGCTGAAGGTTTGGGTTCAGGCAGGATATGTGGCCCCCTGTAAACCACAGGTACCCACAGACTCACCTGCAGCAGGATGGGTTTCCACGCGGGTACACAGTTACACACGAACCTTCCCCCCCAGCACAGTATGGGGAGCTCAACTTGCTGCTTTTAGTCAGGATCCCCTATAAATACTGGTGCTGGGCGGAGTTAGGCTGTGGTCACATTTTGACATGCGTTTTTTAGTGCCATTCAAAAAACGCATGCGTTTTCCATAGGAGCCCATGTTAAAAAACGCATGTTTTTTAAAAATGGTTTTGTCATGTCATCATGAGTTTTTTAAGGTGTGTGAGGCCCCCTGTGTTTTGGCTGCGTTTTTAAATCTGCAAAAAAAAATAGTGCATGTACTATTTTTTGGTGCGTTTTGAAAAAGGGCACCCAAAAAAACACGGGGAGCCTCACCACCTTAAAAAACTCATGATGAATGACAAAACGATTTTAAAACAATGCGTTTTTTTAACATGGGTCCTATGGAAAAGCATGCGTTTTGAATGGCACTAATTGTACATGCGTTTTTGCATGGTTTATAAGGCCCCATTTTAAAAAAACGCATGCGTTTTTGGAAATGCACAAAAAGCATTGAAGTCACACATGCGTTTTTAACATGGGGGCCTATGGGTGCTTTTTTACATGCGTTTTTGAAAACGCAGGTCTCCAAAAACGCTTGTGAAAATGCAACTGTGACCCCAGCCTTAGTCAGCGTGTGGCAGACGCTACAAGAGCTGCAAAGAAGTGCTGGTGTTCGGTGCTGCGTTAGGCCCGAGTCAGTCACCCTGACCAGTCTCCGGTAGCCCTGCAAGGCCCAAGAGAGGGGTCGAGAGGCAAGAAGAAGAGCAGAACAGTGGGGGACCGTGGAGCCAGGTTAGGTTCACCCCCGAGCAACCACCGGACACCGGAGTCCGTGTCCACTGGAGTGCACCAGGCCCAGTGGAAAACACCGGAAACCGTGGAGACTTCAGTCTCCCGGACTCCTGTGCTGTCACATACTAAGGAGCCAGGCACCGGGGGAGAGGACCAGCAGTAGTCAACAGAGGGTATCCAATGACGTCAACTCAGGAGGAGAAACCGAGTGCAGAGGAGGCCAGCCAAGTTCTACACAGGCGGGGGCTTCATACACACACGGGGAAAAGGCCTTATACCCACTCGCTGTTTGGGGACCCTGAAGTGCAGCCTGAACACCCGTGTACTCTGGACGATTTACCTGCTTCAACACCAGTAAAAAGGTAAAGAGAAACCAGCGGTGTGTGTGTCAGTTCCTTCCCCGCGCCCCTGCCATCCTCAGAGACTGTCCCGTTATCCAACTACCCGTCCAGGTCCCTGCTCATCCGTCCATCACCAGCACCCCTACCATCACCGGTGCATCCCTGCCCTGAGGGATTAGCTCCACCTGCAGGGAGCTGCACCAACAAGGCCGCTATACCACCACCCTCCAGAGGACTGAAGCGGCGCTGATGCTCAATCACCAGAAGCTGCGGGTGGCGTCACGTGAACAACATTACAAACTTTATTCCCATTCCCAACTCCCCTTTTTAAAAGTAGACACCAGGGCACGGGTCTGGGCAAGCCACCATGACAACCCCACAGCAGAAGAGGGCCCAGATACCGAGTCCCCATACACTGGGCGAGTCAGATAGGTCTGGGTTCAAGCAGTATAGGTTCAGGCTCAGGCAGGATAGGTTCGAGCTCAATCCATATCCCAACATCTTGTAGTGAGTGCAGCTCTGGAGTATAATACAGGAGGTAACTCAGGATCAGTAATGTAATGTATGTACACAGTGACTGCACCAGCAGAATAGGGAGTGCAGCTCTGGAGTATAATACAGGAGGTAACTCAGGATCAGTAATGTATGTATGTACACAGTGACTGCACCAGCAGAATAGTGAGTGCAGCTCTGGAGTATAATACAGGAGGTAACTCAAGATCAGTAATGTAATGTATCACAGTGACTGCACCAGCAGAATAGTGAGTGCAGCTCTGGAGTATAATACAGGAGGTAACTCAGGATCAGTAATGTAATGTATGTACACAGTGACTGCACCAGCAGAATAGTGAGTGCAGCTCTGGAGTATAATACAGGAGGTAACTCAGGATCAGTAATGTAATGTATGTACACAGTGACTGCACCAGCAGAATAGTGAGTGCAGCTCTGGAGTATAATACAGGAGGTAACTCAGGATCAGTAATGTAATGTATGTACACAGTGACTGCACCAGCAGAATAGTGAGTGCAGCTCTGGAGTATAATACAGGAGGTAACTCAGGAAATCAGTAATGTAATGTATGTACACAGTGACTGCACCAGCAGAATAGTGAGTGCAGCTCTGGAGTATAATACAGGAGGTAACTCAGGATCAGTAATGTAATGTTGTACACAGTGACTGCACCAGCAGAATAGTGAGTGCAGCTCTGGAGTATAATACAGAATATATCTCAGGATTAAGAGAGCCAAACCAAACCAATGAAGCAATATCAGTTGTCAATGCCCTCAGTTTGGAGAATAACAAATCATTACAGTATAACATCGGGCAGCACACCCGCTTGGCAGCAGTACAGGCATGTAGAGTCAGTCCTGTGGGGATGGAGACGTGTTTGCTTTCCCTGGTATCACCTGCCAGGTGTTGTTTGTTTGCTGGAGGTGACAGAGCAGTGGAGCTGGTGGAAATCATAGGACGGGGCTTTGTAAGAAATTACGGATCTGACTTGTCCAATTCCTACTACTGAAGGGTGCTCAGACACATTAGATCAGGGGTGGAAAAACCGCACAAAATTATCAACCTGAAAATTATCCGGTATATTTGGTCAAATAATTAACTCACCCTTATGTAGTGTCTGAAGCCCCATTTTTTTTGGTGCCACATGTGATGTTGGGTGATATTGATTAGACACCGAGACTGCTGTATATACATCATATAGGAACACTGAGACTACTGTATATACATCATATTATATACATCATATAGGAGACACAAAGACTGCGGTATATAAATCACATAGGAACACTGAGAATGCTGTATATACATCACAAAAAAACAAGATGCTGTATATACAGCACATAGGAGACACCATGACTGCTTATATATATACACTACATAGGAGACAATACTGTTGTATATACATCACAAAGAGAAATGATATACATTATACATCACATAGGAGACACCAGCACTGTTACTTCACATAGGAGGCACGAGACTTCTGTATATACATCCATAGGAGCACTGAGACTTTGTATAACATCCATAGAAGACACTGAGACTGCTGATATATATCACATGGGCGAAACCAAGACTGCTGTATATAGATCACATAGGGGAATCAAGAATACTGTATATTCATCACATATAGACGAAGACTGCTGTATATACATCTCAAAGAAGAAACCGAGAATGCTGTATACACATAATATGGGAGACACTAAGAATGCTGTATATACATTACATAGGAGACACCCAGACTTCTGTATACATCACATAGGAGACACCAAGACAGCTGTATATAGATCACATAGGAGACACCAAGACTGCTTTATATACATCAACATAAAAGATAAGAATGCTGTATATACATCTCAAAAAAGAAACGATACTATGTATACAAATCACATGGGAGATAACAAGTCATTTTGTATATATATTACATGGAGACACCAAGATCGCTGTGTATACATCACATAGGAAGCACCGAGACTGCTGTATATACATCCCATAGGATCAAAATGAGACTGCTGTATATACATTGCATAGGAGACACCGAGACTGATTGTATATACATCACAGAGGCAATACTGAAACTGCTTTATATAATCACACAGGAGATACCGAGACTGCTGTATATACATCACATAGGAGATACTCAGTCAGCTTTATATAAATCACATAGGAGTCACAGAGATTGTAGTATATACTTCACATAGAAAACACCAAGACTGCTGTATGCACATCACATAGGAGACACTGAGAACTGCTGTATATCCAACAAATAGGAAATGCAAGACTGCTGTATTTAAATCATATAGGAAACACAGAGACTGCTGTATATACATCAAGTAGGAGACACCCATACTGGTGTATATACATCACATATGAAACAGATACTGTTATATTTACATCACACAGAAGACACCAAGACTGCTGTATATACATCATATAGGAAACACCCTGATTGATGTATATACATCACATGAGAAACACAGAGAACGGCTGTACATACATCATACATAGGGGACACTGGGGTGGAGCTTAGGCTACATTCTCACACAGCGTTTTTGCTGCGTTATTTTGCAGATCTGTTCTCCAGATTTGTCATTCAGACACAGAGGATCCTCACAATAATGAGCTGTCAACCTGTGCGGCGTTTTTCAAATCTGCTTTTTCCATTGACTCCATTGTCTGTGAGCTGGAAAAAGCGCATGCGCTAAAAATGTATTTACAAATGCACAGTGTGAATGTAGCCTTATACTTCATAGGAGACGTTTGGGGGTGTACATCACTAAGGAGGCTGGGGGCATATTATTATTATTATTATTGTTTTTTTTATAGAGCACCATTAATTCCATGATCTGTACATGAGAAAGGGTTATATACAAAGAAGTAGAAAATACAATGAACAATGAATTGTGATCACATGATGCTTTTTATCCATGTTGTCCTACTCCAAGCTGTATAGGCTGAGAGACAACTACCAATGAAGTAAATCAGGTGATGAGCATCTCTGTAATGAGGAGGGGTGTGGTGTAATGACATCAAACACCCTATATAAGGTGTGCTTAATTATTAGGCAAATGCCTTTCCTTTGGGCAAAATGGGTCAGAAGAGAGATGTGACGGCTCTGGAAAGTCCACAATTGTGGATGTCTTGCAGAGGGATGCAGCAGTCTGGAAATTGCCACCCTTTTGAAGCGTGATCACCGAACAATCAAGTGTTTCATGGCAAATAGCCAACAGGGTCGCTAGAAGCGCGAGGGAAAAAAAAGGCGCAAAATAACTGCCCATGAATTGAGGAAAATCAAGCGTGAAGCTGCCAAGATGCCATTTGCCCCAGTTTTGCCATATTTCAGAGCTGCAACTTACTGGAGTATCAAAAGCACA